>JAGFNQ010000975.1:447990-469601 GCA_024364735.1 Boesenbergia rotunda | reverse complement strand
GCATAACTTTTCTGTCTACTCTGGGCAGTCTCAATCCTCTGGCGGATCATCTGGATAGCCTGAGTGGTCTCATCTATAAGCTCAGTCTGGCTGCCTAGTCCTGACTCCATCTCTTTCTT
Source organism: Boesenbergia rotunda (assembly GCA_024364735.1). NCBI lineage: Eukaryota > Viridiplantae > Streptophyta > Magnoliopsida > Zingiberales > Zingiberaceae > Boesenbergia > Boesenbergia rotunda. The sequence continues at coordinate 469,482 of JAGFNQ010000975.1, read as the reverse complement.
CTCACCAGCTTCTTGCCAACATATGGGTGATCTGCATTTTCTGGCCATACAATGCCTCATAAGGCGCCATCCTGATGGTGGCCTGATAGCTATTGTTGTAGGCAAACTCAGCTAAGCACAGAAATTTCACCAACTACCTTTAAAGTCCAACGCACAAGCCCTGAGCATGTCTTCTAAAATCTGATTTACTCTCTCTGTTTGTCCCATCTGTCTGGGGATGGAAAGCTGTGCTGAACTGAAGTCTGGTGCCTAGGGCGTCCTGAACACACCTCCAAAAATGGGAGATGAACCGCCCATCTCTGTCAGACACGATCGACTGGAACTCCGTGAAGCCTAATCACTTCTTTCACGTACAGCTGTGCTAACTGCTCTACCGAATGCGATAACTTGATGGCTAGGAAGTGGGCAGACTTGGTCAATCTGTCCACTATCACCCATATTGCATCGTGTCCATGGGTGGTCCTTGGGAGACCTATGATAAAATCCATGGATATCTCTTCCCACTTACACTCTGGAATGGGAAGAGGCTGCAGAACTCCTCCTGGTCTCTGGTGTTCTGCTTTGACTCTCTGGCAGGTCAAGCAGGTACTGATATATCTGGCCACGTCTCGCTTGAGTCCAGACCACCAGAACCTTTTATTTAAATCTTGGTACATCTTGGTAGAACCAGGATGCATAGAGTACGGGGTATTGTGGGCTTCTTCTAAAATATTCTTTCTTAGTTCCTCATCATTGGGGACGCAAAGGCGGTCTCCAAGATAGAGGATGCCACTATCTGATACTCGAAACTCTGAATTTTCTGCCTCTTGGATCTCCTGCTTGATCTTCTGGATCTCTGGGTCTTGACTTTGCTTTCTTTGTATATCCATAAGCAGGGTTGACTCTAGAGTCAATGCAGAAAGTTGCCCAATTATTACCTCGACTCCAAAATCCTTTATTTCTTTCTGAAGTGGTAGAGACAGTGATGATAGGGACATCAGTGCTGCACAGGATTTTCTGCTCAGTGCATCTGCCACTTTATTAGCTTTACCTGGGTGGTAGAGGATTTCACAGTTATAATCTTTGACCAACTCTAGCCACCTGCGCTGCCTCATATTCAGATCCTTCTGAGTGAAGAAGTACTTCAAACTCTGATGGTCTGTGAAGATTCTGCACTGCACTCCATACAGGTAGTGTCTCCAGAGCTTCAGTGCAAAAACACAGCTGCTAGCTCAAGGTCATGAGTAGGGTAATTCTTCTCATAGTCCTTGAGCTGTCTGGAGGCATATGCTATTACTTTACCGTCTTGCATGAGGACAGCTCCAAGGCCCATCTTGGATGCATCACTGTAGATGTCAAAGGCCTTGTCACTCTCTGGAACAGTCAGGATGGGAGCACTAGTCAATCTTTTCTTCAGTTCTAGGAAGCTGTGCTCGCATTTATCTGACCACTCAAACTTCTGATTCTTTCTGGTCAGGGCTGTGAGTGGAGAGGCTATTCTGGAAAAGTCCTCCACAAATTTTCTGTAATATCCTGCCAGGCCTAAGAAGCTTCTGATTTCACTGGCATTCTTGGGTCTACACCAGTTGCTGACTGCTTCTATCTTGGCTGGATCAACTTGAATGCCTTCTTTGGATACAATGTGACCTAGGAAGGCCACCTGATCTAGCCAAAACTCACACTTTGAGAATTTTGCATAGAGCTTCTCCTGCTGAAGGATCTGCAGCACTATCCTCAAGTGTGTAGCATGGTCCTCTGGAGTCTGTGAGTATATGAGAATATCATCAATAAATACAATGACGAATTTATCGAGATACTCCCTGAAGATGTGGTTCATCAGCTCCATGAAGACTGCTGGAGCATTGGTTACTCCAAAAGGCATCACTACAAATTCGTAGTGGCCGTATCTTGTCCTGAAGGCGTCCTGGGGATGTCACTTTCTTTAACCTTTAGCTGATGATACCCAGAACGCAGATCTATCTTCGAGAACACCGTAGCCCCTTTGAGTTGATCAAACAAATCATCTATTCTAGGAAGGGGGTACTTGTTCTTGATGGTTACCTTGTTCAGCGCTCTGTAGTCTATGCACAGACGCATAGACCCATCCTTCTTCTTGACGAAAAGTACAGGAGCTCCCCAGGGTGAATGACTCGGGCGAATGAAGCCCTTGTCTAGTAGCTCCTGGAGTTGCTCTTGTAATTCCTTCAACTCTGCTGGGGACATACGATATGGGGCCTTCGAGACCGGACTGGTACCTGGTACTAGCTCGATCTCGAATTCCACTTCTCTGTTGGGAGGTAGTCCAGGTAGTTCTTCTGGGAATACTTCTGGATACTCACAGACTACCCGTACATCCTCCTGCTTGCGCTCTTCCTTTGCTTCTATGTCCACTATGCATGCAAGAAAACCAGCACACCCTTGCTCTAGCATCTGGTGGGCTGTCAAGGCTGAGAGGAATTTCTGAGTCTTCCTCCTTGGGGCTCCTTGAAATTCAATCGGTGGTTCTCCTTCTGGACTGAAAACCACCTTCCTCCGGCGACAGTCCACTGAAGCGCTGTACTTACTGAGGAAATCCATGCCCAGTATGACGTCGAAGTCTTGCATCGCAAGGACTATTAGATCGACATATAGCTCTCGGTCTGAAATCTTGATTGACACAGCCCGGAGCCGCTGGGTGGATTCCATGATTTCCCCTGAAGGGAGAGTTGTCAGGAATCTGGACTCCCAACTCTCTGCAGGGACCTGTAACTTACTAGCAAAAGGTACTGATACGAAAGAATGGGTCGCCCCAGTGTCAAACAGTGTAGTAGCTAAATGCTGAAAAATAACTATTTGACCTGTTACGACCGTGGAGGCGCTGGCAGCTTCTTCCTTCGTGAGGGAAAAGACTCTGGCATTGGTTGAAACTGGTGCTGCTTCCAACCTTCCCTGACTGATCTGAGGTCCCTCCAGTATAGTAGGCATGTAATGTAACTGAGGCTTGCCTCCATACTGTACGGACTGCTGAGGAAGTACCTTAAACTTGTTTGGGCAGTCTTTGGATCTGTGTCCCTCTTGTCCACATGAGTAGCATCCAGTTACACCCAAAAGGCATGCTCCTGGATGGGTCCTCCCACACTTAGGACAAGGTGGATACCTAGCTTGCTTGTTCTCTGGGTTTCCTTTTTGGCTGCCAGGCCACTGCTTCCTTTTGTGGTTCTTGTTCTTCCAGTTCTGGTTATTTGGCTGAGGCCTCTGGCCTCCTGTTGTCTTGTTCTCAATCAGGACTGGCTTCTGCTGTGTTTGTTGTGCCTTGATGCTATTCAGATAGTGCTCTGAGATTAGAGCACTACTGACCAACTCCTCGCTGGTCTGGGGTCGGTGCGTCCCGCTGTTCACGTTGAGTGCTATTTCAGGGTTCAGCATGCGGAGCATCAGTCTGACTCACTCCTTCACTGTGCTGACTAGCTCTGGGCAGAGGCGAGCTAGTCTGTTGAACTTCGCGACTGCTTCTCCCACTGGTAGGTTACCTTGTCTGAACTCCATGAAGTCCTCGTAGTGCTTGTTGGTAACCCGCATGTGGAAGAACTCCTCATAGAACTCTTGCTCGAAATCTGTCCAGCTCATCTAGTTGACTATCCTCTTACTCTTGACCCGCTCCCACCACATACGAGCATCTCCAGTTAGGCAGAAGGAGGCACATTTGACCTTCTCGACTTCTGGCCAGTCAAGACATTGTGCTCTTTAAAGTCTTGAACCAAGCCTGGACATCCCAGGGCTCAGTCGTGCCTGAGAAGCTTCCAGGTTTCAGCCTCTGCCACTGGACTAGGTATGCTTCTTGTCTTCGGTTCACGGCAGGGGTCTCCTGTGTGACCGGTGGAACTTCAGCCACCACTGGAGTTTCCACTCCTTCTGTGGGTGGTGTAGGGGGCACTGGGTGCTGATTTGCCATCAGTGTGGCAATGGTCTTCAGTTGCTCTGAAATCTGAGCTTGCATTTGAGCAATGACTGCCATCAGGTTTGGCTGTTCTGTGCTAGGCTCATTGTTATCTGGAACTGGAGTTCTGTTCCCTGCATTAGGAGCTCGGCCTCTTCTTGCCATCTAATAATGCATAAGGGAACAAGAAATCACTATTACATCTCTAGGCATAAACTTGTCTTCTTACTTAGTAACCTAATATCCATTCTAAGGATTAAACATGATTCCGTGATACTAAGGTATTAAACATGCTTCCTTGTTCTATGCACATATGAGTAAGTACTTAAGCATTTCTCTATACAGCAGTTAAATAAAAGAGCAATAGAAAACTGAAACTTAAAGCTTTCTTACTTGAAGACGGCAAGGTTGATGCTGATGTGTGTGTGATGCTGGAGAATGGGAACTGCTCTGATACCAACTGTAGCGACCCGCCTTCTCTACCTTAGACGGACCGTTACTTGTCTACTTCTTGACTCTAATGCAACGACTAAAATTGCGGAACTTTCTTTAACCTTTTTTTTTTATTTAAATCTATCTAAGAATGATATTCTAACTTAATAGTCATGCATTTAAACTCATCACACAAGGTTCTATAATATTACTAGAGCATTATGGAATATGAATGCAACTTTTCTAAGCATATTTACCTATCCAACCTCCACTTATCAGATTCTATAACATTTCTAGAACTTCATAGAATGTAAATCTTACTTTTCTACCGAATTTACAAGCATTCTAAGCACAATTAGGACTTGGTCCAAAAGGGAATAATAAGCTCAAGAATAAGTCTAAAATGCAATGTATCCACATGTTAAACTACTCATGCCCTTGCTCATCTAGTGCATTCACAAAAGTATACATACTAATTGAAATGACATGGAATCTTCATTCTACAAAATTGAGCATGTAAAACTATCCGAAGCATGAATGTTTAATAAACTCCATAACACAATAACTTGGAATTTGGAAATCTTAAACATGCATTTCAAATAAGCTACACTGTCTCATCCCAAGGATCTCTCCAAGGTCAGCCACCACACACACGTCACTCAGCACCGCCTCGTCGCCTTCCTTTAGAATTGCTTGCCTTTACCTTTATCTGCAGTAAGAGGAAATGCAACTAATAAGCATAAAGCTTAGCAAGTACTATCTAGCTCACAAAATCTCGAAATGTGCAAGCATGCTTTTTAAACAATGTGAAATCACATGAGATACTTGTATGCTTAAAAGAAACACTAAACATGAATAACTCAAAACATGCATACTCAAGCATTATTACATCTTAGCTCACTTTTTCTTGGCTTAGCTTGAAACTTTAGCAATTCTTTAATTTAATTTAAATCTTTCTTTAATTTTTAGAAAATTTCCTTAAACTTTAGAAAAACTTTGCTAAAGCATATACTTTAAAATAATAACTCACTTGGATCCACTTAAGACGTAAGTACCATCTTATGCGCGTTCCCTAAAAGGTTGGGGTAGCGAGCCACCAATCCTAATAGAGCAGACCTTAGTCTACCAGGGCCAAGACCTTGGAATTGGACACCTGGATTTCTTTAACGACGCCCTTGGACGCCGGGTACTGGCCTTAGAAAATAAAATAGCTTTTCTCTCTTTTCTTTCTTATCTTTAAATGCCTTGGCATTTTATCGAACACCTTGTGTGCCCAAATCCCTAAGTCTTGACTTTTGGGGATTTCGTAAGGCCATGGCCTTCTCTTTTCTTTTTCTTTATCTTCCTTTCCTTTTCTTATAGATTTCCTAGACCCTAAACTCACATAGGATACTCTATCAAATATATATAAGCATATTATGAACTAAGATCACATGCAAAATCTTAAACAAAAAGGAAATATCTCTTTTAAAACTTTCAAGGGAAAATTCTTGCGGGAAAACCGCCTCTTACTGCAGGTGAGCAGTACTTACCTCAATATCTTGGACTTACAACCAAGAACGGCGTCAGAGGTTCCGGAGAAACTCGGAGTCTCGGAGATTTCTTCGCGCTCACGCGTTCCTCTCGTCGTGGGGATTCCGAATATCGGAAAATCTCTTGGAGGAGTGCCTTGGCCGGCCACCGGAGGAAAGCCCTAGGCTTTGTGTTTTCGTCCAAGGGAGGAGAGAGGGGCGGCGTGAGGTTTGGGTGAGGAAAATAAAACTTCTCTCCTTAATTATCTATTTATACTTATGGGGGCGAATTTACCTAATTATACCTTATCTATTGTTTCGCTCAATCTATTTCAACAAAATCAAACCAGCGTACCTGGTCCGCCCATTTGTCTCTCACAGCGTAGGTGAAGGGTTCGATTCCCACCTACGCGATTTTTTGTTTATAATCCTTTTTGCCACTTTCGTTTACGTAAAAATTCTATAAAAATATCCATAAATTTGGAATAAATTCTAAGATACTTCTAAAATTAGTTTCGAGAATTTTCGAGCGTTACAATCCCCATACCCAGAACGGACTCGAAAAATTCCATAAAAATATTCTAAAAATTCCTAAAAATATCTAGAATATTTCTAAAATATTTTTAACTAATTTCAAGGACTTTAAGGACTTAAAATGGAAATTTTGGGGCGTTACATTAGGCACGACACGTCTAACGTGTCGTCTTGATGCTTTTGATGAGCATCTCTAACGCTACGGATGGCTGAGGGTGGTGGTGCTTCAGGAACTGCTTGCTCTAGAACGTACAGCTTACGTTCCTGTTTGAGGACTATCCTCAAGTTCCTGTACCAGTCCAGGAAATTAGCTCCAGTGAGCTTGTCCTTCTCAAGGACAGATCGCAGAGAGAGAGTATTCGCGTTTGAAGACATGACAATCTACAACAGATAAATGCAGAGAATAAATATCATATTCTAGTAATCATCTAATTATGCCTTTAATTAAATGATGCTCCCACTAAATTATAGGAATTTTGGTGGAATCAAGTCATTGGAGTGGTCAAACCACACTACTAGATCCGTACCAATTTACTATAATTTATGTGGGACAAGATCCACATCATACTATGCCTTGAGTTAGCTTTGGCTAAATCGCCCAAGACTTAGTATGATCGGTAGATAACTAATTTATCAATTACATCTCTATGCAACTCTTGTTTATAGGATCAAGATTTAACGTTTACGAATAATCTTGAGTTAGCTTTGGCTAAATCGCTCAAGACTATTTAAAACGGTGATTTTGTCCTACCCTTTCCAACTATTGGAATACGCCTATAGCTTTACTCGATCCAATTGAGTTAACTAGTTACTCAATCTGATTGAGCTCAATCTAACCCGAGCCGTGATAGGCATGACCAAGGTTGTCCCTCCGCATCCTACCAAGATTAAATGCGTTGCTCTGCTTTGGCAGAATCGACAAGCGCATATGATCGAGGTAGTGATGGGTATCAGGACCCTGTAGGCGTTTACGAGTTGATTCGATTTTAGATCTAATCTAATCGAGGATGTGCATCACATCTAGGCATTTATGAAATCTAATTTAATCCTAAATGTGTATTAAGTGCACATCAAAATGTGGTTCCCACATTACTTGTGCATCTCATACACTTAAGTTTATTTTTACTATTCCACATTATCATGCATCATATACATCACAAGCATAGAAATAATAAAAATAAACATAAGTGACTTGGTCATGGCCCTGCTAAGACCCTCTCAAGCCAATGAGAGGATCCGATGGTCAACCAAGGTCTAGCGGCTTCTCCAAGCGCTTCCTCTTGACCGTCTTGGTGTTGTCGGCTAGTTCTCCCGAGTCCAAGTTCTCCGGAATTTCCGTCGTCTTCACTTTTGTACATTACAAATTTTATACTCGAGTTACATTCGAGTCTAAATATGAAATACAATAGAAATAAAATATTAAAAGCCGACATGCAGGTCGCAAACACAATACAACACGCGTATGTACAAAAACGGCGCGCAGGCCGTATTATGAATTACAACACAATTTTAATCTTATTAAAAATTGGGTTTTGGGCTATGACCATCACACTACTGTACATAATTCAAAATTATGTAATTAGTGTTTTTGAAGAAATTTTGAGCTATAAAATTTTACTTGATACTTTTTGAATAAAGGATAGAGTTTTTGAAGAAATTTTGAGCTATAAAATTTTAAACTCTCTCCTTTTCTATCTCTTCCCCTTTGCCATACATAAAAAAAACAGATAAATATAGCAGGAATTAAATTGCATAACGGAAATAAATTTCATAAAGGAAAATATTTGCATGATTTTGCTGTACTGAACCAATTTATGATAAGACTTAAACCAAATCAGTTGATTTTCTCTTGTAGGGACCTGTCTAACCCATTTAGCTACTTACTAACTGTTATAAACAGTAGTTTTTGCTAGGGTTAGTCAAGTTAAGTGTTTTTGTTCAAGTTAGATTTTCTAAACTTGATGTAGGGTTTTTCGGGCCGCGAAAACCGCTTTTCCGCGTCGCGGAAACCCCGAAAGCCCCAATAGAAAGGATCCGAGCGAAGAAAACCATTTCAAAATTTTACGAGTGCTCGTTTACATGCTTCAAAACCGATCTACAACCTAGATCTATTAGAGAAGAGAAAACTACCTTCGATGCGTGCCCCGCAATTCCCGCTCGCTCCTCGGTTGGTGTCGGATCTCAAGGATGCAAAGTAGCAACCCTCTAGAAGTATCCACACAAGCAAGAGAGTGGAGAGGAGAGCCCAAAAGTGTGCTAGCACTACTTGGGGTCTCAGCAAGATGAGAGGAGAGGGAGAGCAAAAACAAAACAAAACCAAGTGAGGAGAAGAATGAATCATACACACACACAAAAAAAAACTCCTTTTGTGTGTTTAAGTGGCCGGCCACCACCTTGGGTAACCCCCTATTTGAATTCAAAATTCAAATGGGGAGGTTACTTAGCCTTGATGATGATACCAAGTCATCACTTGGTCAAGTCAAGGTGATGTGGCTTGAGTCAAGTCAAACTTGCCTCTTATGGACTTTCCATATTTAGCCAAAGTCAAACTTTGACTTCATTATTCTCCAATGATTAGATTCATCCAACACTTGGATCAAACTCGAGTCCAACTCAAGTTGTCTAATTTGAGTCAAGTCAAACTTGCCTTTTATGGACTTTCCATATTTAGCCAAAGTCAAACTTTGACTTCATTATTCTCCCATGATTAGATTCATCCAACACTTGGATCAAACTCGAGTCCAACTCAAGTTGTCTAATTTGAGTCAAGTCAAACTTGCCTTTTATGGACTTTCCATATTTAGCCAAAGTCAAACTTTGACTTCATTACTCTCGGTCCATCATATGAACTTATTCTCCATCTATTTCTCTATGTGTGTGACCCTATAGGTTCTTGTAACGTTGGCAATGCCCTTAAACCTATTTAAGGACATAAGCAATCAGAGGTATCTAACAACACATCATTGCTACCCAAGTTACAAGAATGTCGAGATCCAACATCACCATTGAGACTAATAATTGTGACCATCACAATATGTGACAACGTCCTTCTATTCTCGATATCTAGATTGATCGTTCATGAGGCATAGACCGTGTCATCCTCAAATCAATCTATATGTCTTGATCTCCAAGTAGACTCACTATAATCAAATAAGCTCAATATCTAATATTGCCTTATTTGGGCATGGCCATGCACTTAGTGGTCTTACTTTATCAAGAACGAAGATATCACTCCCGTCATATAGGAGGGATAGATCCCATCTATGTTACTCACATCCCTCCGCATAATTTGTTACAAACCCAGTAATCGCCTTTATAGTCCACCCAGTTACGGGTGACGTTTGACGAAGCCAAAGTACGTAACTCCTTATGTAGGGAACTATGGTAACTTCAGGTCTAGGACTATAGTCATACTAATAGTCACATGAGAAAGTATATGACACTCATATAACGATCCATGATACTTTCTCATGGCGGGCCATTCAGTATAAATTCTCTAATGTATACCCATGTGTCAACTTGATATCTCATATCCATGACTTGTGAGATCAAGTCATCATGTTGACCTATATGCTAGTCTCTATGCATTAACATTGTCCTTGAATGTTAATACTTGACTAGGAATAATTAAGAGTAGTGTTCTCTATATCATCTCACTATCGATTCAACTAATCGATTGATATAGATAAGAACCATCTACTCAAGGACGTTATTATACTAAGTTATTTGGCACCAATACACATAAGTACAATAACCATAAGAAATGCCTTTATATAAGAAATATATATACAAGAATATGATATAATGAGTCCAAAAAGTAATCATCATATGATTGGCTCTAGGGCTCTCACTAACACTTGACACTTAACTTGATTGCTGTGTAAGTTGTATTTAGTGCCCCAATTACTGTAGATGCACTGACTTAAAGCATCTTGAATTAAGGTAAAGACCTAAGCATCTCAACCCTTTCTAGGTTATCAATCAAAAGTACCCTAAGGTGCTTGTGAGATGATGACTTCTAAGTCTATAGGTGCATGCAGTTCTAGGGTTACGGCCTTGGCTAAGCCCATTTGCGAAAAAGCCCTAGTTTTGAAAGGGGTAGTTTTGAAGTAAAACTAAGTCAGAATAGATTTAAAAAAACTGATTTAAAAACAACAGTTTTTCAAAATTCTTTTAGAAACTGATTTTTAAATTAAATAAAGTAGAAAAAAAATCAAAAGTAGAGTTAATCTATTCTACAGAGCACAATCCTAACTGTTGGTGCAGAATGCACCCAAGTCAAACCTGTGTTTTGATATTGGCAAAAGGGTTCAAAAGTTAAGGGTTAGTTGTTGTCTAACAAGTTTCTTGAGTGTACAGGAAAAGCCCTAGCGAAGGAATGCAAGGCACTGGCAAAGGAATGCCAGCCAGAAGAAAAGCCCTAGCGAAGGACCGCTAGGCTCTGGCGAAGGACTGCCAGAATGGACAAACACTAGCGAAGGAATGCTAGGCCCTGGCAAAGGGCTGCCAGAAGAAAAGACCTAGCGAAGGGCTGCTAGGCACCAAGCGAAGGGCAGCTTGGTACTCAAGACCTAGCGAAGGGCTGCTAGGCACCAAGCGAAGGGCTGCTTGGTACTCAAGACCTGGCGAAGGCTGCCGGGCAAAAGTCCAACTGGAGGAGCCGGTTGGCACCAGGTAAACTCTCCCGAGAGGAGTAGGTGAGGACGCCTTCCCCTTGAGGGAACATTAGGCGTCGGTTCGACCTAGGGCTCCATTTTGGAGACCAAAGTCAGAACCAAGACAGCTAAGGATGTATAAATCTAATTAATTTTTATGTTATCTTGTTTTGGACTAACCCTGGATGCAGGACCGAAGGAACGTGTGTCTGCAGCTCAGAAAGCCTCAGAGGAGAGAGGCAGTTGCTGAGTAGGGCGCCCGGAGCGTCCCGGGCGCCCCCAAGGGCCATATAAAACGATTAACAAGAAGACTCGTTCGTATACACACTGGATCGGGCGCCCCCTGCGCTACGGGCGCCCCCTGCGCTGCGGGCGCCCCCTGGCGCATACCTCGAACCAAGAAGCCCTCGAAGCCAGGCAGATAATCTTTGACCCGGTCAATGCGGGCGCCCCGAGCGCTGCGGGCGCCCCGGTGAAAACTGATCCCGATGATAAGGGGATCAGACGCTGACCGAGATCGGAACGGATCGGCTGCCACGTAGGGGGGCGCCCCCGACGTCCCGGGCGCCCCCTAGCCCTATATAAAGGGCCCTCGACCCCAGGCTTCAACACACTGCTTTCATTCAACGCATCCAAACGCTCTGACGACCGCGCTCTGCTCCGGAAACTTCGCGACTCAAGAATGAAGCGCCGTCAACCTCCCACTGCACCGAAACTCGATCTACACCGGGAGTTGGTAAAACAAAGTGTATATTTCTATTTACAGTAATTTTGTAATCTCACTTTGTAACCATTTTGCGCACTATAGAATTGCCCAAAGTAAATGGTCAACGACCGTGGGCCTTGGAGTAGGAGTCGACCCAGGCTCCGAACCAAGTAAAACCTTGGTGTTTGAGTTGTTTGTTTTTATTCCGCCGCGCACTTACTCTTTCTTTTAAATCCGAACATTTTCTGATATTCACCCCCCCCTCTATCGGTCTTTCTCGATCCAACAAGTGGTATCAGAGCGGGGAATTCAAACTTGGTGCAACCACCAGTTTGAAAATTTTTCGGATTTCTTTCGTTTTCTCTCTCATTTTTTTAAATATTTTCGTTCGAGTTTTTCTTTCAAGGTTGGTGCAACACCCCTTGAAATTTGTTCCTTTTTTCCCGCACTACTAATCCAAGACCAAGTCTTGGAATATTTTCGTTGTTTTTGTTGTTTGCTATTTCAGTAACAAATGGCCATCCAAGAAGGTTTTAGCACTGCCAGACCTCCACTTTTCAGTGGAGAAGACTTTCCTTACTGGAAAAGTCGAATGGAGGTCCACCTGAAAACTCAGGTGGATATGTGGATAATCATCCAGTCTGGACTGATGATTCCCACAAATGCTGAAGGCGTACCACAAAACTACTCAGAGTGGGACACTGCCCTTAAACGCAAGATTGAAGCTGACGCCAAAGCAACTCAGACCCTTCAATGCGGACTGACAAAAGAGGAGCTAAACCGCGTAGGCCCATTCAACAGTGCCAAGGAGCTATGGGCTAAACTGATCGAGCTCCACGAAGGAACTTCAGATACGAGGATTAGCAAACGAGATCTGCTACTGAACACGCTCTTCACCATCAGAATGACAGATAACGAGACAGCAGCTCAGCTCCATGCCAGAATCTAGGAATTGATGAACGGTCTTCACGCAATAGGTCACCAGGTTCAAAACCGTGATCTTTTAAGGTATGCCCTAAACGCGTTCCCTAGGACCACCTTGTGGGCATCTATGGTAGATGCATGCAAGGTCTCTAGGCATCTTTCAAAAATTATGTTAGATGAGTTATTTTCTGAACTTGAACTGCATGAACAGACTAAATGCAATTTGGTCGAGAAAAGTATAACTTTCTTTGCAGGGAAAACAGGAAAGACGACCAAGAAGCAAACTCAAGTTGAACTCGAATCTACCTCAGATTCAGAAACAGAAGATCAAGAAGAAGATCAATCTGAACTGGTCCGGCTAGCTCGAAGCTACTACAAAAAGTTGAAGAACCAAACCAACACACGGAGAACAAGCCGAAGAAAGGACGGACAAGCTGAACCGGCAATTGACAAACACAAGCCCAACGTAACCTGCTACTAATGCAAGAATAAGGGCCACTACAAGACTGAATGTCCAAGCCTAAAGGAGTCCAAAAAGACCAGAAAGAAGAAGGCACTCCAAGCAACCTGGGACGAGTCTTCCTCAGAAGGAGAAGAAGAAGCACCCCAGTCCAATCTTCTAGCCCTGACCGCTTCGGATCAAATCGAGACTGACTCAGACTCGGACTAGGACGACGGCAAGCTGACCTTCTCCGACAACGGCGAAATAAGGGTAACGGGTTTTTCAAAATTGTAATTGAATTCGCTTATTTCCTATCTATCCCGAGATTTGGCGAAAGCCAAACTCCGAATCGAGTCCCTCCGACAGGAAGTAAAATTCCTGAAAGAGGAAGCTGAGTCTAAGGCCTTAACCGAGAAACTTCAGGAAGGAACCCCTGATCAAGTTGAAAAACTTGAATCAGAGAATTCCTCCCTGAAAACTCAAGTTAAGGACTTAAGAACAGCTTTAGAACGATTCACTTCTGGTTCCAAGAACCTTGATATGATTCTTGGAAAACAGGAGTCTGTTCTAAACCGATCCGGACATGGCTATAGAACCAAATCTCGGCAAAGATCTTACTTTGCTGTACTGAACCAGTCAAGACCTAAGGTTCAAGCATGGGTGCCAAAACTGTGCCTGACTAAACCAATTGGTTCAAATCAATTTTGGATCCCCAAGGACAAGATTCACATCTTGCCTAACCATCACCGTGACTTTAGTCCAGGGGGAGCCAAACTGAAAACTATTTTTATTATTAGATAAACTTGCAATTCTTGATTCAAACTGCTTGATTGATTGTCTATTTAATTTCTGCAAATTACCATGCTTAGACTTAGGCTAGTTTAAGGACTAAACAAACTTAGCTGAAATTTGATAACATAGTTTTGGGTAGAGGTGAGATGATAGTACGTTGGGGAAACCAATTCTAATAAGATCAAGTTTACTTGGTCTCTTTAGACTGGTGAAACCAGCCGAAGCTACCGATCCAAAATCCAAACTAGTTAGACCAGAAATTTTTCAAATAATAATTTTGAAAATGCAATGTCATTAAAAGGCTTTGTCAAGGAATGGGTGGATGATCCCATAAGGCTACGGCCAAAGAAGGCCTAGTGCCTCGCCAAGACCTGGAAGCCAATTTCTGAAATTCAAATTCAAATTATCTTTTGTCAAATTCGAATCTAACTCAAATTTCAAATAATTATAGATTCTAATCTGTTTTCAAAATTTCTATTTTTCAAATTTATTCTCTTTTTGAAAAACACTTAATTTGTTTTCAAAATTTTTGTTTTTTTTTCAAATCTATTTTCAAAAATAAAGAACTTTTTCGAAAATAAATTGAAATGCCTTTTCAAAACTAATTTTTACCCTCAAACCTGTCTCACAAAAACCTTAAGGTTAACGTGATTGAAAACCCTAGACTGGGGTGAGACAGACTAGGAAGTGAAACTCAATTTAAGCTATCCCTAACTTAAATTGGATCCAAATCATCAAAAATTCTTTATGTGTAGGAACATAAAGATTTGGACCAATGGATGTTAGATAGCGGGTGCTCCAGACATATGAATGGGGACAAATTGAAGTTCACCAAACTCAAGTTCAAAAACCTGGGCTCAGTGGCATTTGGTAACAATGCTACACTCAAGGTAATTGGGTCAGGTAATATTGAACTTAAATCCAATTTCATTATTAAGAAAGTTCTATTGGTGGAAAACTTCAATTTTAACTTACTTAGCATAAGTCAGTTATGTGATTCTGGTTATTTAGTTACTTTCAACAATTCTAATTGCCTGATTAGAAATGCACAAGACTCAGAAATCATACTTAAGGGCACTAGGAAAAATAATGTATACACTATAAATCTTCCCCTTATACCCAAATGCATGTTAACACAGTTAGAACAATCAAAACTCTGGCATAGGAGATTAGGTCATACCAATCTAAGAACTATCTCAAAAATTACCCAACTTGGCTTAATCAAAGGTGTCCCCAAAATTAAGAATAATGAAAACCTAATATGTGAATCTTGTAATCAAGGCAAACAAACCAAGTCTAGTCACAAATTGATCCAATCTGATCAAACCCAAACCACACTTGAGCTCCTACACCTTGACCTATTTGATTCACATGGAGCCAAGTCACTAAGTGGAAACCGATACTGCATAGTGATAATTGATGACTACTCTAGGTTCACCTGGGTCAGGTTTCTAAAGACCAAAGATGAAACCCTGAACCTATTTAACAACTTTTGTAAATTGATTGAAAATCAAAATGATACCAAAATCAAAAGACTTAGGTCTGACCACGGGGGAGAATTCGAGAATCAATGATTCAAAGAATTCTGTAAAGTAAATGGATATAAACACGAATTTTCGTGTCCCAGGACCCCCCAACAAAATGGTATAGTAGAAAGAAAAATTAGAACCCTACAGGAAGCTGCTAGGGCTATGCTCAATGAATTTGACCTACCTAACCACTATTGGGCAGAAGCAATCAGCACAGCTTGCTATATCCAAAATAGGATTCTACCTAATAAAAAGATAAATAAAACACCCTATGAACTTTACTACCATAGACTTCCAAACCTACACAATCTTAGAGTCTTTGGATGCAAAGTCCATATTCTTAATACCAAAGACTATCTTGGAAAGTTTCAATCCAAGTCAAACCCAGGTATCTTTTTAGGATACTCTACAACAAGTAGAGCTTATAGGGCCTACAACAAAACAACTAAGAAAATTGAAGAAACAACCAACTTAATATTTGATGAAGAAACTGTTGGAGCAATCGACCCTAAGATGGTCCGGTGTGACCATGGGTTTTGATGTTTGTGCAAAGGGTTTAAGTTAGGCTTACCCTTATATTTGATATGCGTATATGGAGTGTGCAGGTTGTACAGGTTACGCATATGGACCTGACTGGACGGCCTCAGTACGGTGAAGGATGGCATGGAGACAAGCTGGAGGCTTGTGTGCGCATCTGAGGGACCTTGGAGTGCAGGGACGATGAGCTGATGGGCGTGGACTTTGAGGCGTACGTGAAGGGTGGCATGGATGCAAGATGGAGGCTTGCATGCGCATCCGAGGGACGAGGGCCGAAGATGAAGAGGGCGCGAAGGCAACAGTTGAGACTGCGGAGGAGGAGTCAGTCGAGTCATGAGGGTACGAGTGCTGTGTGAATGTACTCGGGAAGTCCTAGGGGTCAAGTGTTGAGTGAAATGTACTCAGGGAGGCTAAACCCTAGGCTGGTAGGCAGGGCAGTCGACTGGCCCGAAGGCAGTCGACTGCTAGAACACACAGAAAATCGGGTCGACCCAAGGAGGGTCGACCAGTCGACTGCCAGTCGACTGGAATTGGTTTCAGTCGACTGACTCCAGTCGACTGGTCCTGTACCAGTCGACTGGTGAAGTCTGGAAACAGCTAAGAATTCGAACGTTGGGTGTAACGGTCGGATTTTAGTGGCACCAGTCGACTGGCATTTGGGCAGTCGACTGGTGGCGTGATTTTCAGCCCGAG
The DNA here is from genome assembly GCA_024364735.1 of Boesenbergia rotunda. Classification (NCBI taxonomy): domain Eukaryota; kingdom Viridiplantae; phylum Streptophyta; class Magnoliopsida; order Zingiberales; family Zingiberaceae; genus Boesenbergia; species Boesenbergia rotunda. The sequence continues at coordinate 452,832 of JAGFNQ010000975.1, read as the reverse complement.
TCTATTTAAAGGGGGACTCGATCGGGTTGGGGTTTCTTGGCGAATCTTGCTTGGAAAAAGCTTGATAGTAGCCTTGTGTGCTCAGGTGTTTGTAGAGGATTGTGGAGAGGTTTCTCCACCCACAAGGAGCTACACGAGATAGCCGGAGAGCATCCGGGGAGCGATCCGCCGAAGGATCAAGGGATCGTCCACCTCACGGACTGTCGTGGAGTAGGAGCTTCTCTCCGAACCACGTAAATCTTCTTGTTAGCATTGTTTATTGTTTTTATTATTGTTTCCGCTGTGCAACTAACAACGTAGGTACAAGAAGATTAGACGATTTGCTATTCACCCCCCCCTCTAGCTAGGGCAAAGATCCTAACAAGTGGTATCAGAGCGAAGGACCACTCTTGATCGGACTAACCGCCGAGGGAGCAACCGCTAGAGGTAAAGAATAATGAAAGATAAACTTGGGGACGACATATACACTCCACCGGTCTACGACCATGAAGACTTCGGGCGTTGGAAGTCAAGAATGGAGACGTGGCTGATGATGGAGTGGGAGTACATGATGGTGCTTGAAGAACCATTTGAAATTCCAAGAGATAAGCATGGGAAGAAGCTCCGCCCAAGATATTGGACTCAAGAACAACAAGCGCAATCAAAGGCAAATGAGAAGGTAATAAGTATATTAATAAATCTTTTGCCTAACAATATTTTGAGTATTGTAGGGAATTATAAGAATTCACATGAATTATGGACCAAGTTGGTGGAATTTCATAAAAACCCTACACAAGGTCAACTGGTGGAAGAGCCCAAGGAAATGGGCTCAATAGCTCACAAGAAGGAAGAAATGTCAACTTCTTCAAGTGAGGAGGAGGAGCTAAGTGAAAGGTCATCGACCTCCTCAAGAGAAGAAGAAGAAGAGGTCACCTCAAGGATTGAGGGGGAGGAGAGACCCTCACCTACACATGATCAAGAGGAAGTCAACCAAGCCTCAACCTCCACCAAAGCAAGGACTAAAGACCACATTGTATGCTTTGGGTGCAATGAAAAGGGACACTACAAAGATAAGTGCCCAAAAGGTAAAAAGGTGATAATCCCTAAACCCAAGTCCATTCAAGTTATATCTAATATGGGTTGTAGGGGTGGAGCCAAAGAAAAGAAAAAGAAGATTAGATGCTTCACTTGTGGAGAGCTAGGACACTATCACACTAAGTGCCCAAGGAGTAAAGAATTCAAGAGGATGGAGCATCTAAGAAGATGGGAGAAAGAGGAAAGGAAGAAACAAAGATCACATCAAGGGAGAACTTCAAGGGTAAGGGAGGTAATTCCTAACCCTAGGGTAAAATGCAATTCGATTTCATGTTCTTCCTTACATTTTAGAAATAATGAAAATTGCCCATCCATGCATGCTAGAATTAATGAGAAATGTTTAATGGTGCATAATTTTGGATTTAAGTATAATGATAGGAATAGGGATAACAAGGTAGATCATAATTCTAGAAAGAGCATGCATCATGATAGACCTATGACGTATGCACCTAAGGATCAAGGTATTAACCCCAAGAAGGGGAGACACATGCCTAGAAAGAATGGTAGGTCTAGAAATGTCCAAGGTGGACATGTGGACACTAAGGTCAAGAAATTAGAAAGGAAAAATCAAGCCTTGAGGGCAAGACTTGATACATTAGAAAAGGCCCTAGAAAGATTCACGGTTGGATCTAAGGGCTTAGACATGGTGTTGGGTAGCATCAAACCCAACTATGATAGATTGGGATTGGGGTACCGATCTAAGACCTCCAAGGGCAATGGAAAGAAGTAAGTTGGGAAAACATACAATCTTAGCAAGGAAGGAAGGTCCAAGGGTGGCAAGGGGATGCCATCCAAGGGTAAAGAGAGTGACCTAACCAAGGACAAGGTGTCCAAGGTTAAAGAGGTCAATTTTGTAGGTCAAGAGTCATAGGAGGTTCACCGGTGTGGTTTAGCAGTTATTGAGTCACCTAGGGAGGTGGCTAGGGCTCAGAGCTCAAGGGGGAGCTCTAGGAGCCTTTGGGGTCCATGGTAGATGGATCTCAAAAGGTTATCCCTTAGGAAATTAGGTGAAATGTGTCAAAAAGGATTGGAAGACTTGGGTAAGTCTTGATCCTAGATTTTGACACATCAAAAGGTGAATTTTAGGGAGAAAAGGTGAAAATAGGGCTATAATTGACAAAATTGAGGTTAAATAGTGGAATACCATGTAACTCAATAATAAAAATGAGTTATGATCAAGGAGAAGAGAATGCATTGAAGAGAAGTGAGAATTAGAACTTCTAGGATGAGTTTATTTGATACACTTTGGAAGAAGTAGAGTTTTGTACCAATCATGGGATCCGAAGTACATTTATTTGGAAACGTATTTTTCCCAAGTAGATATTGGCTTCACAAATCTCCCCACAAAATTTCATAATTTTTGGAGTTTTGTGGAATTTCTACGACATTTCTGAAATTCACCAAAGAGGGCTGAAATTCAGCCACCAGTCGACTGGCTCAGATACCAGTCGATTGGTGGCTGGCGACTAGCAGTCGATTGGGAGGTCAACCGGGTTCTCTGTACGCAGAAAAACTGAAGGGCAGTCGACTGGGAATACCCCAGTCGACTGGTCTCAGGCCCAGAAACTCTCTGTTTGGCAGGCAGTCAACTGCCCATTTTGGGCAGTCAACTGGTCAATGAGAGTAAGCATGAAAAAGGGCATTTTTGACCATAAAAATTCCAGGATTGATCATGGGATATGATTTAGGAAGGTATCCTCTAACTCTACTCATGCTTCAAAATCTTGTATGAATACCCAAAATATGTGCATGAATGATAGAATTGATAGCAATTGCTTGTCTATGTGTGTGCTTGGTTTTAAATATCATGATAAGAATGGAAATAATTTTGTATGCCAAAACACCAACAATTTTATGTTTCATGATAAGTCTAGGAAATCCAGGAACAAGGGCCAAGAAGCAAATTCCAGGGAAGGAAGTATGCCTAGAAAAGTAGGTAATGCTAGAAATGATCAAATTAGGTCTAGTGGTCCTAAGATTAGGAAGTTAGAAAAGGAAAATCAAGTTCTAAAAGCTAAACTTGATGAATTGGAAAGGAACCTAGATAGACTCATTAGGAGATCCAAGGAATCAAGTGAAAAACAAAATGATCAATCTCTCAGAAATGGTAGGTTGGGTTTAGGATACCATTCTAGAAGGGCTAGTGGTGATAAGGTATCATATTCATGAATGCCCTACAATTATGGTCAAGAAAAGGTCACAAATGGCAGAGAAAAGACACTTAAGGTAAAAGAAAAGAAATTAACCAAAGGCAAAGTTTGGAAAATGAAGAAAGGAGTAGTAGAAGGGCAAGAAGCACTGGAGGAGCATCGGTGTCGTGTTGCCTTGGTAGAAGAACTACCCAAGAAGGTAATTAGGGCTAGGAGCTCAAGGGAAAGCTCTGGAAGCCAAAATAGGGTCCATGGCCAATGGATCTCAGGTGGGTTTCTTCTAGGAGAATAAAAAGGAGTATAGAGTGTGCCAAGGGGTTTAAAAGGCTAAGGTTAGTCTTAATCCTAGAGAATTGGCACACTAAGGGAAGAATTATAGAGAAAAAGGTAAAATTGGAGTTCTAGCTAAGACAAATCGATTTCAATGACTAACTACCATATAAATTGATGTCATGAATGGACCATGAATAAGCATGGGAAGAAGTGTTAAGTTATAGTCAAATTAGAAATTTTGAGAAAGGCCTTATGATACATTTGAGAGAAATGTTTGAAGTTTGTATCAGTCTTGGGATTCGGAATAGTTTTGATTAGAATTCTCGGTTATAATTTTATAATCCTTGAAAGAAGTGTTATCCCATGACTTTATAAGGATTTATGAAAATCATTGAAAACCAAGGAAATTGATAAGTCTCCCTAGGAATCTAAGATTTAAAGGTCAAAAAGGGAGTTTGAGGACAATTCCATGTGTCAAATTAAGATGGGTAGATGTGACAAACACATGGAGTTAGAAAGGAAGTTGAAAATTGATACTTAATGCAAAATCCTTAAGAAGCTTAGAATTATACCAAAAGTCAAGCACACTTGATATTTCCATGATATCATATTTTCTCTAGGATAGGGTATATCCTAGCAAGTGTGCTTGCAAATGTTAGAATATTTTAGGTTTTGTAGAGTTCTAAGTGGCACTAGAAGAAAGGTTGCTTGGGGAGGAAGCCTTTAATGGTGTTCAAAGGGAAAAGAACTCGGGTGTTAGGTTGGGAAGAACCTAACTTGGTGCTAGGAGGTTAAGGTGGGTAGAACTTGACCTGGGAAAAATGAGAATTAGGAGAAGGCATGGGTTAAGGGGGTGGTTGTCTCCTATTTGCCTTAATTTTCATATGAAAACTTTTGGGTTTTGTACCAAACTTGGGAATGGAAATAGATACATGGTGAAATATATTTTTTCCAAGTAGGTATGGGTACCACAAAGTTCTCCACGAAGTTTGAAAATTTTTGGAAATTTATGGAATTTCTGGCGTGTTTCTGAAATTTGGCCAGAAAATCAGATTTTAGGCGTATCAGTCGACTGTCACTGTTGCCAGTCGACTGCCCAAGGCTGATTTGTGTATCAGCAGCTGGGTTGGAGCCCAAGTGATAAAAAAACAAGTGTATGGGGGGCTAGTACACATTGTTTATGATCATTGGGGATTAAAAGAACCGATAATTGGGATATTATTGGGGTCTTTTTGATGTATGACAAAGGGGAAGAGATGTTGGGTTTAAGTGGGAAACCAAACATACCTTTGCTAGAAACCCTAGTTTTAGGGGGAGTTGAGATTAAGGGGGAGCATGGTTGCTC
>JAGFNQ010000975.1:360692-441599 GCA_024364735.1 Boesenbergia rotunda | reverse complement strand
CAGGCATCCTTCCTAATCCATCCGAGATTATGTGAAGAGAGTATAATCGACTATCAAGTGATTAAGAGACGGTAGGATTTTTATTTCTAAAGGTATGCATCCGTCGAAAATTAATCACAACGCCATTACAACAATTCTGTGATTTTCTGATCAACACTCTACGAGGACAGAGCTTATTGGCATAGATTATTTAACCTAATTTGAGCTTGTTGGCGTAGCTTTGCATCGAGTGTAAATGCCCAATGAACTCTCTAAAATCTCACCTTTCATCTTTGGAATTGAAACCTACATTGTCGGTATTATTACAATTGCACATTTGAAATCTAAAAACTCACAAAGAGATAAACATATAACAAGGTGGAACAATATTTCAGCAGCAGTATGATGAGCTTTCAATCTTTGATTGAGCTACAAAAGTTTTTGAAGATGTGATAACTTGCAGCACTTGAGAAAAGTAGAGTCCACTCTCCTTGATCAAAATGAATGTTTAAAAAAAATTGTGCTTATAGTTAAGATACACTTCTGTACACACTAGCAACGAAAGAAGTATTCTAATTGTTCTGAGACATTACGGGGATTGAATCATCTTTCCTCAGCTCTCCAACCCTCGGGCAATCGCCATCTTTGGTGCCAATATATTGACACCCTCGGCCAATGGGGAAATCCAAAACTGTAATCTAGTGGTTCATCCGGCAATCCTCCAATAGTTAAAGGCAGCCATACATACCTTGAATCTCTAAGGTCAGAAGGGTTCCATCGATCTGCCATAAAAATGAATATACCAGACAAACCTTGCAAGGGTACAACAAAGGTGCTTTGCGCAAAAAATGTTGTCGACCTTAGGATTCTGTTCCCCCCGAGGCAAGGATTTCCCATGGTCTCCCAGGGACCCATGATTGACTCAGCTGCGTGTGCTAGTGCCTCATTGGGAGCCCAACCTGTACAACCCGAAGTGATCATATAGTAGATCCCTTGGTGCTTGAACAATGACGGAGCCTCTCGATGCCGTCCAACCAAAATTCGCTTCATAAATCCAGACACATTCAGGTAGTCATCTGTTAATGGACCAACATGGAGCTCACTGTTGTCGTTAGAAGAATAGATGATGTAAGCCTCTCCATTGTCATCCTTGAAGATTGTCATATCCCTACTTTCACAGCCTTGCGGCTGCATGCTATACAGAAATGTAAATGGTCCAGTAGCAGAGTCGCTGACAGCCACCCCAACCGAGGCTTTAGTGTAATTGACATCGTCAATATGCATCCACATGACATAGTTATCAGTTTTATCATTATAGATCACTTTAGGGCGCTCGAGTACATTGGACTTGTGGAGATCATGGGACACATTAGTTTCCTCTCCTCGTAGAACAATCCCTTCGTTGGTCCATGTCCACAAGTCTTTAGAGGAATAGCAGTTGACTCCAATAATATCTACCTGGAGCAAAAACATATAGGTGTGAGAAGTCCATCTTTCTAAAGAGCTAACAGAAGGAAATTTTAGAATTTAGAGAAAAATCACACCATAAAATTAGAAGACTACTTAAGAACTATAAAATTATAGTCAAGTTCCATAGAACAAAGAAAAACACACGAAACAAGAATATGAAATTTCAATATTAATTTATCGTTGTTGAGTATGTTTGTAGCCCAAGCAAACAGAGAGCAAAAGAGTGTGCGATCAAGATGATTTGCAATTCATCATCTCCCCCAAGTGTTAGAGGAATATGGTAATAATATTTGAACTCTTGAAAAACAGAGAGATACATAGTGACATGTATATGTCTATTGAGGACTTCAAGCAACATATATCAAAGAAAGGTGGAATGATCTCCAAATGTTAAACGAGCAATTAGAAAAGATACAAGGTGAATTTAGAATTTGCTGAAGATATTAGGAGTCCTAGGCAATCAAAAAGTAAACGCAACTTTCAAAGTAGGCAAAGAGGAAAATTTCAATTCAAATTACACATAAAAAAGTATAAGCAAAATAATTAGACTGACCCGTGCAGCTGAGCTCTCATGAGCATGATAAGTTGGGCCATCTTTGTTCTCTCCGTACCAGTAGTATGTCTCTGTATTATCATCATATAGAATTCCTCCACCATGGGCTTGAATTGGGTTGCCATCTGTATCAAGCCACAGTTGTCCCGGAGAGAAATGCATGGTATCATTCCCTTCCTTAGTTGGACTTATTGCAGTCTTTTTGTTAGGGAAGAAAAAGGCATGCACTTGAGAAGAATCATCAAGGAATTCCTGAATTATTGAAGTCGGTTTTCTTGGTCCTTTTCTCTTTATAGCACGAGGAGATCGCCGGTCTTTTGCAGGCGTAAAATGATATTCTTCCTCTTCTTCCACTTTTTCCAATTTTCTAGTGTCTACAAGATGATTTGAATGCACAAGGTCCTGCTTGTCATTTTGGTTTATATAGGCATAGAAATATACAATAAGAACAAATCCTGTCAAGCTCCAAATAGCTAAATGCAAACATTTGCTTCCTGCATTGCAATGGAAAGCAGATGATTTCCTGTGTTTGTTTCTGATCCTCATTCTTCTTTGATCTACCTCCAACACAATGCTGCAGTACTAGATATTACACCTATACGGATTCAGAGGACAACCAATCAAATTTACATCAGTCCTACATTTTGCTGACACTTCCTATCCAACATTTAATCAAAACAAAGTCTCAGGATCCAAAATAAGAGACAAACCTAATATCACAGTCCAGTAAATAAAGAACCAAGTCATTGATAAAAAACTAAAGAGGCGTAAATTTCTAAGTATAAGATGAACTATAGATTTTCACAGTTGCACACATGTATTCCAACTTGTAACAAATCATGGCCATAAGTAAGTCCACTTGTTAAATTTTCCATTATTTTGATTTAGACTAAATCAATATTGCCATCAAGGTTTCTGACATTTAATAGTCTGACTACTTAATGAACTTTCATCACGGCAATTGATATTTCAAATAATCAGACTAAAGTTTATTGTATGACAATAGTTGTGGTGACAACATTAGTCATAAAAGCACTCTAGAATATTAAACTTGTAGAGAATAGAACAGCCGGGCTAATTATAGCTATAATTGCTGCAGATTATAAACTTCATATGCACCATATTATCAATACATCATGAAAAGTACAAGTTGCTAATGCCAAATTTTTTGCATAATTGACACTTCAAAATCCAATTTACGAATATATCGTTGTAAAACTTAAAATCTTGCATATATTGCATAAGGGAGTTTATCTCAATTAAAATGGTAACTTAAATCATTTACTCTAATCAGTTTGCCCTCATCTTTAAATTTCTAATTTTTTTTCCCTGCCAAAAACAAAGACGGCTAGTCGATCAAAAGGCCATCAGTCTTCCTTCAAAAAGAAGTTTCAGAAATACGTCTCCCTCCTCCCAACAAAACAAGCAGATCTACAGCGGCATACACGACGAAGGTCATGGAAATAGCTTGCCCCAGATTAAGAAAAAGGAAATTAGGAATTAGCTACCTGAGAATATCCCGAGCATGAAGGCTGATCTCGAAGCGTCCGGCATGGTCATACAAACACCGCCTCGCAGCAACTTGTAGCTCCCCAAATCCCTCTTATCTCTTCTAATCGATCTGCAACGGAAAGAGCGCCTTCCGAGGGCTCCACGGATGCCCACACGGCACCTTGGCTTCAAACCCTCGTTGCCTGCGCCTTATGGCGTGGGGGAGACACGAGGTGGGTGACGAGTAGATTGAGAACCAAAGCGATCGGCCTTTAGATCTATGCCTCCCCGGGGATTTCTTTCACTGCAGTAAAAATGCTGGCCTTCCATGTTTAACCGCAGTGAAACAGATGAATTTACTGAAATTAATTAAATAGGTATATTATTTTTTAATTTTAAATTAAAAAAATGAAAGAGTCACATTAACGGTCCCTCAGATCACGCATTAACATTAAGGGAGATTAAAGGGAAAAAAAAACCTAAATAGCCCAAATAGTATGGAGACGATTGATAAGCGGGTTTAGAAGATGGGAATGAGAATGAAATCTATTTCATTCTTATTCATGATGCTTGGTATATGAAAATCAGAATCAAAATATGAATATGATACCCCTGATTTTATAACCTAGCCTCCACTAGATTATCACTAAACTCATAAATTCCTCATTCAAAATTTATTATCATTTTCATTACTGAATATATATCAAGCGCCCCCTAATTAAGTATTTGAGCGATGAAATTCTCTATTACATTTTGATTTCGATTACTATAATCTTATATTAAACATTTATACTAAATGATGTCCTCGAATATCATTTTTATAGAAATAATAGAAGGGTGATTAATTATCTCTTAAATATTTACGATTCAATTTTTAATTACGATAAATTTTATAAAAAAATATAAATGAGAAGCATAATTATAGAACGTTGAATTTCTAAATAGTCTGTCGTGAGCATTTTATTGAATAGGTCATTCACATATATAGTGGATTTAAAATAAAAGAAATCTTTTTATAAAAAAACAAATATCAATTACATCAAGTTTATTAAACTGTTTTAGTAATATGAGTAATTGCCACTTGTCAGTACGGAAAATATTTTTTTGGCAAACTGTTTAAAGGCAGAGCTCTCAAGAATGGTGATGTATCTGTACATAGGGTAGGACTATTCTGAATTCTCCATTTAAGGAAGTGAATCTTACTTCTTAACAAGATATCCAGCCAACAAAAGATAATAGCAATAACATAATGAGAGAGAAAAAAAGCAAAAAGAAATACCCTATTATTCACTTTTTGATCAACTTTTTCATAATTGATTGGTTAGTTGGTGTTTTTTCTCAAGTTGGTCCTCCCTTTAAAGGGAAAAATAAAAAAGAGCGTTTTTAAAGTAAAATTATCGAAAAGATATTTTTATTTGTAGTGGTTGAAGTTCATTTCCACCTAAGTTCATTTTATTTTTAATGTTATTACAATAATTATGTAATCATATCTACAACATAATAATGGTGCATCAGTTATGAGATTCAGTTAATTTTGCAGTTGCAATGGCTGTGTAACAATTATAATCTCATAATTATTATAATATAATATTGATAAATGTTATCAGGAATGAATATTTATGTTTAGTAATTATAATTCATAATAGTTATAATATAATATTGATCGATATTAATAAAAATAAAATGATAGTTGTGAACTGTAATTATTACAATAATTTTCAGCCCTATGAAGAAAGGTCATTCATCTGCTGGGAATTTGAACTGTAATATATTTCTCCCAACTATCTCAACCTTAGCCTCATCCTCAAGTTTTGGTATCATCTTCTATCCCCCTTAGTTGTAGACATCCATGTCTCGGCCCAGCATCGACATCCTTCACGTCTTAGTCTCAGATCCTGGCATTCATTCTGTAGGAAGTGAGCAGCGTGTGCGGTTATTGCACACGCTGCAGGGAGTGGGGCTTGCTGCCCCCTCCCTCTCCACTACTTCTACCCCCTATCCTCTCCTATATAAGGAGAGGGTAAGGGGCTTCATTCAAGTGCAAGAAGGGGAAGCAAGAGCAAGAGCAAGTGAGAAAAACTCTGAAGAAGAGGAGATCGTCCATAGTTCGAGGGATTTGGTTCATGATACCAAGAGGGGAAGAACTTTCCAACTCGTGATCGTTCTTCCGACGACAAACACGAAGAACAACGAATGACGCGTTGAATCCACTGTAAGTGTTTACCGTTTTTCAATATGTAGATTCGTTCAGAATTTCATGCTTAGATTAACAATGGTATCAGAGCTTAGATTCGTTCTAAATAGCATGAAATTGCTTTGCCGGAGAATCGCGACTTTGTGTCGGCAGATTTTTTTTTCGAGTCGGTCGACTTTGTGTCGGCAGATTTTTTTTCGAGTCGGTAAAATAATTGTTAGTGTTGCGAACCGACGATCCCACTCAGTCGTGTTGCACACTACCGATTAACCGCGTTCGTCGCGGTGAAAACTTTGGACGGCCGAAAAAAAAATACAGGCGGCGGAAGCAAACTCGAAAAAAATAAAACGAAAAAAAGGACGACCGGCCGAAGCAGTAGCAAACTCGAGAAAAAAAATGAAAATTTTTTTCATGCAAACTTAATCCAATGAAATATATATATATATATATAATATATATATATATATATAATATATATATATTTGCATGTTTTTTTTTGTTGCTTCCATTAAATTAGCAAATTTAATCTGTTGATTAAAAAAAATTGCATTTTTTTAAATTAATTAGCTTTGTGCTTTAATTAATTGTCTGGTTGAATTTGTATTAAAATTTAGCTATTGGTTATTGGAACTAGACCAAAATTTGATTAAATGGATTGGATTTTAGTTAGAATTAATTAAATCCAATTAAGTTGGTTCATTTCAACTGGAATTTAAATTATTAGTTAATTTAATCAGACCAACTTGAACCAACTATGTTTATGTCTAGTTCGAACCATTAGTTGGTTTGACTAGACCATATTGATTCAATAAAATCAGGATCTAGTTCAAACCACTAGTTAATCAGATCAGTTTAATACAAACCAGAACCATTTTGTTTGGTTCGAACAATAGATTTGACTTTAAATTAAGTGAGCAAACGACTAAGATAAGTCATCCCTGTCCGATTAGATTAGTTCTAATGAGGATAATGGACCCAGACTAAGAATTTGATTTCCCAATCGATCGGCCCAAGGTGTTAGTCAATAGAGCTCCCAAATCAAGAAAATTTGTTTTTCTTATCTATTTATGACTTTGTGGGTTTATGCATAATTGTGAATTGAATTGAACCAGTTTTATTACTGGCTTGTCGGTTTTGTACTGACATTGTGTATTTCAATTCCAGATGCCGAGATTTATTACCACAATGACTCGTCGAGATGTGCGACGGAATCATTTGAGGGAACAGATAGAGGAGATTGACTACCGCCCACATCTAGGCATCCAAGGGCATTTGGGAAGGCTTGATCGTCTATTTTGGAAACTCGAACAGGAAGAGTTTCCAGTTCTAGATAACTACCGGATCGGGGCATTGATTAGTTCATTGCCGAGGCGTGCTAAAGTAGCTGCAAGATGTATCTGGGGATGCTACGAAGGACGTATCTCATATACCGAGTTGTGTAGAGAACTACTTCGCCAGAATTTTTCAGAAGAGGATCTAGAAGATTCTGAGGACGATCTGGAAGAGGATCCTGAAGAATTTGAAGAGGATCCAGAGATGGATCTGATTGTAGAATTCAAGGGGGATCCTGAGGAAATCGAGTGGGATCCAATTGTGGAATCTAAGGAGGATCCTGAAGCTGAACTAGTTCAGATAAAATCTGGGATGAAAGGGATAATGTTTACCACTGCACTAGTGTTTGCCCTAGTGGGAGTGGTACTAGCTTATCTAGTCTATTAAAGTCTTGTCTTTGTAACTATTGTTATGTACAAACAGTATTTGCTCGTTTAGTTTTAAGAGTCATGTAGTGTTTACTGTCGTTGTGTATGAACAGTTTTATTCTATGAAAAGTTATGTTATGAGTTAACAAACATATTAATGATTAGTTCATTTCAATGATAAGTTCATTTATGATTAGTTCATATGATGGGATGTATGTAAAATAACTAATCAATGTCTATTATTCAAAAGGCGAAACGCTCGCCCCCAGCGCCCCCGCCAGCCCGCCCCAGGACCAACACGGAGGAGGTAAATCACGGTTATCACTGGTGTGGTGAGACGCCTGGGGTCAAGGGAATTTTAATGCCAGTAGACCAGGGTTTTATTCCCGTGCGCAACTGGCGACCCTTGACCCTGAGATCTCCGATTCAAGCAGCAGACGCCTTACCATCCGATCCAGCCCGTGGGGGCAACTAATCAATGTCTATTAGATTGGATATACAGAGGATGAGTGGGAACATAGTTTCCACTTGATTATGTAAACCAACTCTAATTTACAATGAGTTAGTTATTGATTACACGCATATGAGTTACACTGAATAACTAAATAATGCGTTTATTTATGTTAGATCATGACAACGAAGAACATAATAGCTGAACTCAACAAAGAAGAAAAATTAAATGGGGACAACTACAAAATATGACACCTTAAGATACAGTATGTACTTGAGGAACAAGAAGTTCTAGAAGCTGTGAATCAATTTATGGTAGAACCTGCAGATGGTTCTACAGCCCAGCATAGACGTGATCTTGATGCCTATAAGGCATGAAAGAAAAAGGACTCCACTGCCAAGGGTATTTTGATTAGTTCAATGGTAGATGACCTGGTATATGAGTATGAGTCATTGCCATCGGCTCATGCAGTCTGGGTTACCCTAAGAGATAAATACAGTGGAGTTAGTTTAAGCAAGCTTCGTCAGCTGACAATCAAGTTTGACAGCTATAAGAAACGCCCGAATGTCTCCATGACCCAACATCTGAGGGAAATGGGGAATATGATTCGAGAGCTGAAAACTGCTGGTCATGAGTTGACTGATGAACAACAGGTTCAAGCAGTTATTCGTTTCCTTCCTGATTCTTGGGAATCAATGAAACAGAACCTTACACATAGTGAAAGTATAAAGACTTTCATTGATGTCTCACGCCATGTTGAATTAGAGGCGGAGCGTATAGAATCCGCAAGGATTTCTGGACAAGCTTTTGTAGCTGAAGGCTTTGGACCCAAGAATAAGAAAAGATGGTTCAAGAAAGGAAAGGGAAAGGGAAAAAAGCTGCTGCTGTTGGGCAAGGCCCAATCAAGAAGAATGTTAAAAGAAAGAAGTATGGACAGAAACCTAAGAGCAAATTGACTTGCTATAACTGTGGCAAGAAAGACCACTTTGCTCGGGAATGTACTGAGCCGAAAAAGATAGATCCATATTCATTTTCTATTCACAAGCATTATGTTGCTAGTTCAGTGTTGTTAGCTGATTCTTATCCTTTGTGGATTATAGATTCAGGAGCAACGAACCATGTAGCTCGTGATCGAGCTACATACGTGGAGTACCGTCGAGTACCAGTTGGCAATAAGTGGATATATGTAGGAAACAATGCAAGAATTGAAGTTAAAGGAATTGGTACTTGCAAACTCAACCTTCGTGGTGGGCGTACCTTGTTTCTACATGATGTCCTATATGCTCCTGAAATTCGACGGAATCTAGTTTCTGTAACTAGTCTTCTTGATTTAGGCTATTGTATAAATTTTTTTAGTCGTTGCGTGGAACTTCGTATTAACTCTGTGTTAATTGGATGTGGTTATGTAATGAATGGTTTCATGGTTCTTGATGTAGAACAAGATATTAATTATGAAATTAATAGTTATTTTTCAAACATTGCTCTTACTAGTGATGCTAATATTAATGAGGAAGTTTGGCATGCTAGACTAGGACATATCGGACAAGAACGGATGAATAGATTAGCTAAGGAGGGTCTATTGGGCACTCATGCTAAGATTAACCTGTCCATATGTGAGCATTGTCTTGCTGGAAAAGTAACAAAGAAACCATTTGGTAAGGCTATTAGAGCTGATTCACCATTGCAATTAATTCATTCGGATGTATGTGGTCCAATGAATGTGAAGGCTAGACATGGATGCTCCTATTTCGTTACATTTATTGATGACTTCACACGTTTCGGTCATGTGTATTTGATTTCTCATAAATATGAAGTATTAGATTGCTTCAAACGTTATTTGAACGAAGTTGAGAATCAATTGGATCGTAAGGTTAAAACCTTACGCACTGACCGTGGAGGTGAATATTTGTCTGATCAGTTTAAGACAATATGTTGCGAGAAAGGGATTATTAGACAGCTAACGATCCCTGGAACTCCACAGCAAAATGGGGTTGTTGAAAGAAGAAATAGAACTCTTCTAGATATGGTTAGGTCTATGATGGCTCAAGCTAATTTACCTATTTCCTATTGGGGAGATGCATTATTAGCTGCTACCTATATACTTAACCGAGTGCCTTCTAAGTCTATTCCATCTACACCATATGAACGTTGGACAGGCAGAAAACCAGATTTGAGTAATCTGAGACCTTGGGGGTCAGCTGCCTACGTTCATGACAAGACTCACAAATATGGAAAACTAGGACCAAGGGGTAAAATGTGTATCTTTGTAAGGTATTCTGATACTTCTAAGGGTTATGTTTTTATTGGTGAGCAGCAAGATGGAACCATCTCTGAAATAGAGTCTAGAGATGCGATTTTTCTCGAAACTGAGTTCCCAACAAGAGGTGAAGTTGATAAATCGATTCCTCTATTTGCTATAGAGGAGGAGGATATTGTTCCTTTATCAACAAATCAGGAATCACAGGAGAACCATGAATCTAGTCTACCCAGTGGGAGTGATTTGCCAATGAATGAATCAGTTTCAGTTTCTCAATAGTCAGACCTGCGGAGGAGTAATCGCAAGATTATTCCTAAAAGAAGGTTTGACATTGAGAATGAGGCATTAATGATTCTCCCTATTGACGATGAGGAACCTCGAACAGTTGAGGAAACATTGAGATGCTCAGTTAAAGAAAAATGGAGAATTGCAATGGATGAAGAAATGGAGTCTATGAGAAAGAATCATGTTTGGGATTTAGTCGATCTTCCTCTAGGCCGAAGGGCTATTGGGAATAAGTGGATTCTCAAAATCAAGAGGAAGGCAGATGGATCGATTAATAGATATAAAGCTCGTCTGGTTGCAAAAGGATATACCCAGATGGAGGGTATTGATTTTGAAGAGACATTTTTCCCTGTTGTGAAGTTTGTGTCAATACGTGTCATTTTAGCTATAGTAGCACAATATGACTTGGAATTATATCAGATGGATGTAAAAACAGCTTTCTTTAATGGTAATCTTGACGAGGAAATCTATATGGCACAACCAGAAGGTTATATTGCTGAAGGCCAAGAGAATAAAGTATGTAGACTTAAAAAGTTTATATATGGGCTAAAGCAAGCGTCGAGACAATGGAACATAAGATTTAATGAAGTCATTTTATCTTATGATTTCGAAATGATCAATGAGGATCATTGTGTATACCTCAAGGAGGATAAAGGAAAGATTGTCATATTATCGTTATATGTTGATGATATGCTAATAGCTGGAAATGACATATAGTTTGTGATAGAAATCAAATCGTGGCTTTCATCACAATTTGATATAATAGATATGGGAGAAGCTGAGTACATCTTAGGGGTAAAGATCATTAGAGATCGAACAAAAAGACTTTTGGGTTTGTCTCAAGAGGCTTATATTACTAAGATGTTACAACACTTCAATATGTCAAACTGCAACACTGAACAAACTCCTATAGCGAGAGGCACTGTTCTGAGCAAAAGTATGTATCCCAAGACTCCTAATGAAATAGCCGAAATGAAGAAAAAATCATATGCCAGTGCCATTGGTAGCTTAATGTACACTATGTTGTGTACACGTCCTGATATCAGCTATGTTGTTGGCTTAGTTAGCCGTTTCCAGTCAAACCCAGGATCGAGACACTGGAAGGCGGTGAAGAGAATATTCAGATATCTCAAAGGGACGGCAGATTATTGTCTCTGCTTCCAAGGATCAAAGTTGAGCCTGAAGGGTTATACAGATGCAGATTGGGCAGGAGATCTTGATGATAGAAAATCCACATCGGGTTATGTATTCTTGCTGAATGGTGGCGCCATCTCATGGAATAGCAAGAAACAGGCTTGTGTAGCACTGTCGACAATGAAAGCCGAATATGTAGCTTGTGCAGCGGCTGTACAAGAAGCTGTCTGATTAAGAAGGTTCCTGAAGCATTTGAAGATTGCTGAGGATAGTGGGAGTCCTGTTACATTGTATTGTGACAATCAAGCTGCAATAGCTTTTTCTAAGGATCCCAAATATCACAGTAAAGACAAGCATATAGAAATTAAGTATAATTATGTAAGAGATATTGTGGACAAAAGAAAGGTAGTCCTTGAGTATATTCCTACCCGTGCTATGCTTGCAGATCCTTTTACTAAACCATTGACTAAAGAGTCATTACTTGGTTTTGTGAAGTCTTTGGGACTTCGTAAAATGTAACACATTGTAAAACAATCAAATATATGAAAGTACCATGATTTATTCAGTGTTTATTGGTGTTACATTTTGGATAAAAGTCTCGATAAGCATGTTGGCAGGTTGAGATTGGTCCACTCACATGGACAATCATCTCTATTTGTTGAGTATAAATAGAGGTAAGACTATTACTTATGGGATAGCTTATGTAGCTATAAATAGAGACATACTCATAAGTTGGAGTCGCCTTGATTTTGTATCAAGATGAGATTATTTATGTAATGATCGGAGTAAATGAACCCACCATTTACTGAATCTGCTTATAGCCAGATAGGAATTCATAAGTTGAATTCAGGATTAGACATTAGGTATGTCTAGATCAAATCTGTACGATGTTAACTTTGATAAAACATGCACTCTTTTGTTAAAGAGAAAAACATCGTAGCATGTGATTCATACCACATGTGCTATAGCGACAATAAGGGTAGTAGGAGAATGGATCCCTGCTTCTCTACTATGTGAGACCCTTGAGATTATAAGTTAATCTCAGATTTACCCTATGTGACTATTTAGCTGTCTGCTTGAAATTTTAATCAGTGTCTGCTACCTTAGCATGTATCCTATTGGCTATGGATGATTCGGTCTATGGAGCATAACTAGGAAAGTAACTGATTAAAATGAATAGATTCAAGCTAAATAGGAAGACTAAGAGAGATTTACATCATTGACACTTATTCACTGGTCGACCAATTATATTTTTTTGTTGAGTACTTAAAATGTGATTGTGAATAATTGTATTGAATGGAAATACTGAACATGCTCTTGACTTAATGGTCATTACGAGGGATTAGATATGTTCATATTGATGTAAATATTTTAGTCTGGGGTAAAAGCAAGTGATTGATGTCTCTGATTCATGTGATAGAGCGACTAAGTAAAGTGTAACAACTTTCTTGGTATTGATCGCTCAGAGAGCAGCTAAGTTAAGTGTCACAACTTTCGTAGCAATGATTGCTCAGTATGCTTGATGTCGCACGAATCATTTTCCTAAAGTATGAATTGGATGATCTATTAGTCTATGTGACTATATGGTCTTTGTGACCTGATTCTTGTATTGTCTATGTGACTTGACTTGTATGAGTGGGAGATGTAGGAAGTGGGCAGCGTGTGCGGTTATTGCACACGCTGCAGGGAGTGGGGCTTGCTGCCCCCTGCCTCTCCACTACTTCTACCCCCTATCCTCTCCTATATAAGGAGAGGGTAAGGGGCTTCATTCAAGTGCAAGAAGGGGAAGCAAGAGCAAGAGCAAGTGAGAAAAACTCTGAAGAAGAGGAGATCGTTCATAGTTCGAGGGATTTGGTTCGTGATACCGAGAGGGGAAGAACTTTCCAACTCATGATCGTTCTTCCGACGACAAGCACGAAGAACAACGAAGGACGCGTTGAATCCACTGTAAGTGTTTACCGTTTTTCAATATGTAGATTCGTTCAGAATTTCATGCTTAGATTAACACATTCTGTCTCGTCTCAATTGCCGATATCCATGTCGCAGCGTCAGTCGTTGATATTCTCCATGTCTCTGTCTCAGATTTCGACATTATCCTTGTCTCGACTTCAGTCATCAATATCCTCCCTGTCTCAACTTAATCGCCAACTTCATCTATCCTTAATGTCACTCAACATCAACGTCACATCCTCATCCGCCCTTAGATCAGACCCACACTAAAACCCTCGTTGATGATGTCGTTTTTTCCATAAGATGTAGACAATAACCGTGAATATTCTAGAACATGTGGTACCTAGTAAATGGAGAAATGGTTATGTGATTGTCAGATCTGATATCCTAGGAGCTCTCCTTCAAATACGTGACGCTTAACAGATGGAGAGGCAATTAACGACTATTGAATCTGGTTCTCTCATTGGCTCTAACATAGAGATGATCTTCTGACAATTATATAAACCCTCTTAGGATACTCTCTTCGGCTACATCAAACTCTCACATCTTTTTATTCTTGCTTATGCTGAGACGCCCTTTAAAAGAGGGTTAGACTAATGTCAGAGAGTCCCGACAAGCCACTATAATGCTCAAGTTAGAGTTTGTTTTAGGTAGTGTGCAAGAAGGAGAAGATGGAGTAGAAGGATTGAACCGGGTGGAGTCCCAAAATGGGGAAAACCTTTCTCTTTACCTCCTTTAAGATATATAGATAATGTTAGAAAAACAACTTTATGTCAGTTGTTACCGAGGTCACATGCTCCTCCGTCATCCTCATAGATGTCAATGAGAGGATAAGATCCGACCGTCGATAATTGGCTCGCCATTCACCAAACATCACTTGTTTGTAAGAGAACATCAAGGTGATGGATCTGTTCATCTGACAATCTTATAAGTATCTGATGTGTGCAAATCATGTATAGTTTTTGACATAAAACATATATGCATTTCATCTCGTTTTATCTTATTAGAGGCATATTTGATAGTTTTTACTTGGTTTTACATATTTGGGCGAGGATACTGCTTTGTGTTGGATTTTGATGACAGGATACACAAAACCAGCCGAACCACCCAGCAAGTGAGAACACGCCCGTGCCACGGTTAAGCACGGCCGTGGCGTTTCGTGAAGACACGCCCGTGTCAGTTAAGCACGGGCGTGGCGATGCTATTGAAGAACGAGAAGCGTCGATCAACATCTCCAGGACGTGCTGATCGACACGGCCGTGGCGCTGAGACTCTATAAAAAGGGAGAAGACCTAATATGAAGGGGCGGCGGAAATCAGTGGAAGAGGAGGACTTCAATCGAAACTTGGAGAGGAAGACACCATCAAGGAGGATTAGTAATGTCTATTTCCTATCTTATTGTTGAATTCTCCGGTGTTATGGAGTAGTCGTGTAAATCTTAGGAAGAGGGAGTAACCCCTAACTATTTTCATGATTTGTTATTAACTATGTTTTTTCGATTATGCATATCCTTGTTGGCTGTTTCAATTGTTGAATGATGCTTTGATTAGTTTGTACGAAAATGGTAATTGTTTAGATAGGCTTTGCAGGATTCAAGTGACAGGATCCAAAGCAGGTAAGAGTCATCTACATACGTATGCCATAAGACTAGAGATAAATTAAAGTAGATACATTGGCGTGATCTTCAAAAGAGGACGTCAATAAATTAGGAATCAACTTACGAATCTGGTGGATGTTTAGATAGGTCTGCGGGAATCTAGTGACAGGATTTCAGAGCATGAAAAGATCGTCTTTTCGGAAACCTTGATAGAGAAAGTTGCGTTCAAATAAAAGAAACCAACCAGGGTATAAGTAGTCGTCAACGGAGAACTGTCGTGATAATAGTTAGAGTGGTGAAACCGTAATCCTAAGATTGTCTTTTATCTCTCAATACTTTCGCCGATTTTCGACCGCTTGAATTGTTTGATTTAGAGTAAATTTATCATTAGAT
The DNA here is from genome assembly GCA_024364735.1 of Boesenbergia rotunda. Taxonomy (NCBI): domain Eukaryota; kingdom Viridiplantae; phylum Streptophyta; class Magnoliopsida; order Zingiberales; family Zingiberaceae; genus Boesenbergia; species Boesenbergia rotunda. The sequence continues at coordinate 426,145 of JAGFNQ010000975.1, read as the reverse complement.
CATTCATCTGGATAATTAAAACTCGTGAATTTCTAGTACTTGTCCCAGTCCCTGTGGGATCGATATCTTATTACTTGACGATAAACCGTGCACTTGCGGAATTAAGCAATCAAGTTTTTGGCGCCGTTGCCGGGGACTGCGTCAATATTGGAATATTGCAGTTTGATTAATCCAGATTTCTACATAGTTTTCCTTTTTCAAATTTTTCCTATTTTGCAATTCTGCTCCCTAACTTGCATCTCTATTTTTTTTGGAAGTATTCCTTTCTCGTTGAATGCTTAGGTCAGATCAAGGGGGAGTCCTTCTTGAAGCTGATCCTGAAATAGAACGAACCCTTCACACTCTGAGACGACTTCAAAAACAACGAGAAATGGCCGATCAAGAGGAGAACAATCAGATAGAGAACAAGCCGTTGAGAGACTATGCTGCGCCAAGTGCTAGAGGCCTGAGATCTAGCATTAGAAGGCCTCCAATTGAAGCAAACAATTTTGAACTGAAGCCTGCTTTACTGTCTATGATCCAACAACATCAGTTCGGAGGAGCGCCTACGGAGGATCCAAATCTTCATCTGGAAGTGTTTCTGGAATTCTGTGAAACTCTAAAATTTAATGGAGCCTCTGCAGATGCGATAAGATTGCGACTTTTTCCTTTTTCTTTAAGGGATAAAGCACGAGCTTGGTTACATTCGCTCCCATCGAACTGTATCACAACATGGGAGCAACTCGAGCAGAGATTTTTAGACAAGTACTTTCCACCAAGCAAGACCGCTTCACTCCGTCACCAAATCACAAATTTTGTGCAAAAAGATGGAGAATCTCTTTTTGAAACTTGGGACCGATTTAAAGGACTACTGCAGCAATGCCCACATCACGGACTGGAGAAATGGCTCGTAATCCATACCTTCTATAACGGAATTTCCTACTCTACTAAAGTCTCTTTAGACTCTGCTGCAGGTGGTGCGCTCATGAACAAAACCTTAGAGGAGGCATTCGATATTATCGAAAGCGTGGCATTGAATCATCACCAATGGGCGCGAGAGAGAGAGAATCCCGTTCGATCGGCAGGTAAGTATGAGGTGAGCGCTTTAGACAGCCTTGCTGCAAAGGTTGATGCATTAACCTATAAATTTGAAAATTTTAATGTTAACGCTGTTTCTAGTATCATCTGTGAGATTTGTGGAGTGACAGGACATTCGGCCATGAATTGCCAAGTAGGGGTCACGCAACCTACTGGAGCGCAGGTGGAACAAGTTGACGCGATAAATAATTTTGCTCAAAGGCCAAACAACAATCCGTATTCAACCACCTACAATCCAGGATGGAGGAACCACCCGAATTTTTCTTACAGAAATAATCAAAATCAATCCGGGCAGAATAATTATGGAGCATCTGGAGGATTTCAGCAAGAAAAGAAGTCTAACCTGGAAATTATGATGGAAAATTTCATTGCTAGCCAAACGAAGCAAAATGATGACTTTCGACAACACATGGTGGAATCTAATCGGAAGCATTCCGAGACAGCCGAAGGAATCTCCCTATTATCAGGTAAGATAGATAATTTGGCAAATCATACTAAAATGTTGGAAAATCAACTTGCGCAGGTCGCCGATTCGTCTTTAAGAATACCGGGGAGATTTTCGGGGAGACCAGAAACAAATCCTGTGGAGCATTGTAACGCGATTACCTTGAGAAGTGGAAGGAGAGTGAGTGAGCCTAAGGAGGACCCAAAGCTATTTCCTGCCAGCGAACAACACGCCCAGGACGTGCTGCTTGACACGCCCGTGCCAGTCACCGAGATGTCTGCCAGCGAACAACACGCCCAGGACGTGCTGAAGAGCACGCCCGTGCCCGAGTCATCCTCTGCTACTGAAAAAAAAATGCCTGAAAGCCAAAGAATCCATGCACGCGTGGAAAAATACGAACCACCGATTCCATTCCCCCAGAGGATAATTAAGGCCAAACTTGATGAACAATTTGGTAAGTTTCTTGACGTCCTAAGGAAGTTGTATATTAACATTCCATTCACGGAAGCCTTGCAGCAAATGCCCACGTACTCAAAATTTCTGAAAGACATATTGACAAACAAAAGAAAAATTGAGGAGTGTGTAACGGTGGCATTGACGGAGGAATGTAGTGCTCTAATTCAAAACAGGTTACCACCTAAACTCAAAGATCCAGGTAGTTTTTCAGTCCCATGCATGATTAGGAATCATAACTTTGATAAAGCTTTTTGTGATCTGGGAGCTAGTGTAAATCTTATGCCATTTTCATTGTGTAAGAAATTAAACTTGGGTGAATTGAAAATTACAACACTAGCTTTGCAACTTGCTGATCGCTCTGTGAAGTATCCTTTAGGTGTATTGGAAAATGTACCTGTCACGGTTGGGAAATTTGTTGTCCCTGCTGATTTTGTTGTTCTAGAAATGGATGAAGATCCGTACATTCCTATTATACTGGGAAGACCTTTCTTGGCCACTGCAGGAGCAGTAATTGATGTTAAAAATCATAAGTTGTCGTTAGCCGTGGGTAGCGAAAAAATTGAGTTTGATTTGTCTAAAGCTATTAAACAACCCTTCCTGGAGAATGTGTGTTGCAGGATTGATGAGGTGCAGATGGTTGAGGAAGAAGAAGAACCGTTTCTCAGATTCAGTGATACACTGGACACATACTCGGATGAAGAAGACGTTGAAAAGAGCAGGGACGATGGTGGACACGTAAACCTTGCGCGACATATGACTGAAGAAGCGATGTTAGAACAAAAATCACTGGAAAGTGAAAACCATGAATTACCGCAGGTAGAACTTAAACCTCTTCCATCGACCCTCAGGTATGAATTTCTTGGTGATAATTCCACATTCCCTGTAATTGTAAATGCAAGTTTAAATGAAGTGGATACTGAAAAGCTGCTCCGTGTGCTTAAAATGCATATTAAAACCATAGGGTATACCATTGAAGACATCAAAGGGATTAGCCCTTCATTGTGCATGCATAGAATTCTACTCGAGAAAGATTTTAAACCTTCAGTTGAGAGACAAAGGAGGCTTAATCCTAATATGAAGGAGGTGGTCAAGAAGGAGGTTTTGAAATTACTGGATGCAGGAATAATTTATCCAATTTCTGATAGTGAATGGGTAAGTCCGGTTCATGTTGTGCCAAAGAAAGGTGGGATGACTGTAGTTAGAAATTCGAATAATGAGTTGATTCCCACTAGGACGGTTACTGGGTGGAGAATGTGTATTGACTACAGGAAATTGAACAAAGAAACTAGGAAAGATCACTTCCCACTCCCATTCATTGATCAGATGTTAGAAAGGTTGGCAAAACACTCCTATTTTTGTTATCTAGATGGATATTCTGGTTTTTATCAAATCCCCATACATCCAAATGACCAGGAAAAAACCACGTTTACATGTCCTTATGGTACTTTTGCCTATAGGAGAATGCCTTTTGGTCTTTGCAATGCACCGGCTACTTTTCAACGTTGTATGATGGCTATTTTTTCTGATATGATTGAGAACATTATGGAAGTTTTTATGGATGATTTTTCAGTTTATGGTACTAACTTTGATACTTGCTTGTCCAACTTGGTTAATGTTTTGCAGAGATGCGAAGAGACAAATTTGGTTCTAAACTGGGAAAAATGTCATTTTATGGTGAGAGAAGGCATTGTGTTAGGACATTTGGTTTCAGAGCGAGGAATTGAAGTAGACACGGCAAAGGTGGAAGTGATTGAAAATCTACCCCCCCGACAAACGTTAAGGGAGTGCGAAGCTTTTTAGGACATGCAGGATTCTACCGGCGTTTTATCAAAGATTTTTCAAAGATTTCTAAACCTTTGACAAATTTGTTAGTTAAGGATGTTGAATTTGTTTTTGATAAAAATTGTTTGGATGCTTTTTCCAGGTTGAAGGAAGCTTTGATCTCAGCTCCGATAATGCAAGCTCCCGATTGGACCTTACCCTTTGAAATTATGTGTGATGCGAGTGACTATGCAGTAGGAGCAGTTTTGGGACAAAGAAGGAACCGGAGGGTACATGCCATCTATTATGCTAGCCGAACTTTGGATGATGCTCAGATGAACTACGCAACTACGGAGAAGGAACTCTTGGCGATTGTATTTGCTTTGGAAAAATTCAGATCATACCTCGTTGGCTCTAAGGTTATTGTTTACACAGATCACGCAGCCATAAGGTATTTATTGAGAAAAAAAGATGCTAAACCAAGGCTCATCAGATGGATTCTTCTTTTACAAGAATTTGATTTAGAAATAAAGGATAAGCAGGGGACTGAGAATGTGGTAGCGGATCACTTATCAAGACTATATCAGGGACAGAATTGGACCAAGGAGGGAGACCTTCCAATTGATGACTCTTTTATTGATGAACATCTACTTGCTATAAAAAGAATTGACTCTCCATGGTACGCTGACTACGCAAATTTTCTTGCTTGTGGAATTTTACCTCATCAGATGAGTTACCAACAGAGAAAGAAGTTTTTTGACGATATCAAGAGCTATGTATGGGATGATCCACTGCTTTTCAAAAAGTGTGCGGATACTATTTACAGGAGATGTATACCGGAGGAAGAAATAAAAGATATACTCTATCATTGTCATTCTTCATCATATGGTGGTCATGCTAGTACTTCAAAGACAGCTGCTAAAGTCTTACATGCAGGATTTTATTGGCCACATATTTTTAGAGATACTCGTGATTATGTGTTGACTTGTGATAGATGCCAAAGGACGGGGAACATCTCCAAGAGACATGAGATGCCACTGAATTCGATTCTAGAAGTTGAACTTTTCGATGTTTGGGGGATTGATTACATGGGACCATTTCCCCGTCTCATAACAATATCTACATTCTGGTGGCAGTGGACTACGTATCTAAGTGGGTTGAAGCTATACCATCTCCAACAAATGATGCGAAGACTGTGATAAAACTTTTTAAAAAATCATATTTCCTAGATTTGGAGTTCCTCGAGCGGTGATTAGCGATGGAGGTTCACACTTTATTGAAAGACAATTCGAAAATCTTCTCAAAAAGTATGGAGTAACTCATAAGATTGCCTCGCCGTATCACCCACAAACCAGTGGGCAAGTGGAAGTATCGAATAGAGAAATCAAAAGCATTCTAGAGAAAACTGTGACGCATTCACGAAAGGATTGGTCAGAAAAATTGGATGACGCTCTATGGGCATATCGGACAGCTTACAAGACTCCTATTGGTATGACGCCGTTTCGTTGGTGTATGGGAAATCCTGTCATCTTCCTGTAGAGTTGGAACACAAGGCTTTCTGGGCAATCCAATTATTGAACTTCGATCTAAAGGATGCTGGAGAGAAAAGAAAGCTTCAGCTTGATGAACTAGAAGAACTCCGACTTGACGCTTATGAGCATGCAAAATCCTATAAAGAAAGGACTAAGCGTTGGCATGATCAACACATTATGCGTAGGGAATTCCAAGAGGGTGATCTTGTATTATTGTTCAATTCTCGATTGAAACTTTTCCCAGGAAAGCTGAAATCCAGATGGACGGGTCCTTTTGAAGTAAAGAAAGTTTATCCTTATGGAGCTGTAGATATATCGAATGAAACCTCCGGAGTTTTCAAAGTGAACGGGCAAAGGCTAAAAAAATATCTGAGCGAACCAATTCCTAAGGGGGGAGAACAGAACCTCCTCGAGTCAAATTGATTTACATCATTTTGGTCAAGCTAATGACCGTAAACAAGCGCTATTTGGGAGGCAACCCAAATTCTTACCTTTTACTTTCATCTTTTACTTTACATTTCATTTTATTTTCAATAAATTTTTCCTTCCTTTTGCAGAATAAACGTTTAGGAAACAAGGAGAACACGGCCGTGTTTGCCAATTTCAAACACGGCCGTGTCGGTTGATGTCGGGTTTCCAGCAGAGAACACGCCTGGGGCGTGTTGTGAGACACGGCCGTGGCACAGGGCTTTAAGACACGCGAGCCGGGTTTTAGGTCAAAACACGCCCGTGACTCTTCGAAGTTCTTTTTCTTCCGCCGGTGGTTCCAAAGCTGCGTCCGATCGTCTCTGTTCTTCCCATTCATCCCCAAGACGTGCTCCGGTGAAGATCTTCCTCCGACCAAGATGAGCAAGCGTGTGAAAACGGGGAAAGCACCCTCTACTTCGAAAGACAAAGGGAAACGGAAAGCAAAAGACCAAGGTGATCGTTCTGATAACCCTTTTGGTTTGATCTTTCGTGATGATATCCATAAATCTAGTTTTGACAAGCTAGAAAAACGGAAAATAGTTTCCACTAGATATATGGATTCTTATACATTGGCCGCGTTAGGTATCAAGGAAGATATATATTGGATGGCTGATAGGATGGGATGGGGACAATTTTTGACTAGCCATTACCCTATCTACCCTAGTATAACTTTAGAATTCCTTAGTTCCTTGTCGGCCGAAATAATTCAAGGAAGAAATTGTGAGGAAGGATTGATTGAATTTCGGTTGAAGAATATCGATTATAGGATGAATTTGAAGGAGTTTAATGAAATTTTTGATTTTCCTATTGGAGGGGAGAGGCAAATACATCGAAATTTTTGTGAGAATACATTTTGGAAAGAAATTGCCTTAGACCCCTGCCCTATGATGCCTCTAGGTCCAAATCATCTAATATCCCTAATCCAATTTTTCGCTATCTTCATAGATTCATGGCGAATACTANTCAGAGGCGCAATGGATGCTAAAAATGGCTAAGTCTTTTGAAGGCTTATTGGGCGAATTAAATGAGTTTAATTCGCGATCGGTTCGGCTTGGTTTGGCCGGCCAAAGAGGGTGCCAAACCCCTTGGGTTGGCTGGCCACATTAAAGGGAAGAAACCAATTTAATTGGTTTAATTAATAAAATAAATCTAGTACGATTTGTTTTATAAATTATGGATAAATAAATTTGTGTAAAGAAATTTATATAAATAAATTTATGGAAATTTTTTCTTTTTATGGAAATTAAAATGATCCATGAAATGGTTTATTTTAATTTTATAAAATCAATTATGAATTGATTTTTCCATAATAAGAAAGTTTATAAATTTCTTATATAATTTATTCCATAATAAAAGGGGAGATTAATTAGTTTTATTATAAAGTTAGTTATAATAAAACTTGGTTTAAACGGAATAATTCATAAGAGAATTTATAGGATAAATTTCTTATGATAACTAATTCCGTTAAGAGGGAGACTTGGCAAGGGAGATGCTACTATATATAGGAACCAAAGGCAAGCCCTTAGTTCTAATCGAAATAGCGATCAAGAGATTAACTCTCTCCCTCTCTCTCTCTTATTCTCTTCTCCCTCTCTTCCCCTAAGGGCCGGTGCCCTCCTTGAAGATTAGGGCCGGCTCCCCTTGTACAAGCTAGGGCCGGCGCACCCTCATCCCTCCAAATGGGTTGCCGTGAGCTTCAAGAAGAAGGAGAAACGAAACAAGAAGAAGAAGAAGCGGATAGCGACTCCTCTCTTCTCGGAATTCGATTCCGTTTCTTTGTTGGTTAGTTTCCATTCTTTCCTATCTTTTCTCTTGTCTTCTAGTTGTGCCTTCGGAGGATCTAGTAGTTCTTGTTGGCACAAAACTCGTGACTTTGCGAGTCATCCCGAAGAGAACTCGGCGTGGACGCGAATAGAGGCGGAGCTTCCAAGGGACGCTACGGTTGGATCTCGTCCCTTTCTTCGAGTTACGAAAGGTATAAAGTAAATTTGTTTACTTTTCCGCAAAGTTTTATTTTATGATTATGTCAACACACCATAAGGTTGCATGCTAGATACGAAGTTAAAATAATTTAGAAAATTATTTTATGCAAATTCTTCCGCTGCACGTAAAAATTTAAAATTTTACGAACTCGTATCCTTGTCGACATGCACCCGGTCCCAACAGAAGGGACGAACCACGTGTTAGGGCAGGTAAGTGCCTCTACACTAGAAAAGAGAGGAACACGGTAATAGGGATGATGAATCTAGATTGGTATCCAAAACCTTGGGGGTTGATTTTTCACATGCACTACACAGGGATCTTTTGAGCTAAGCTACAGGGAATGACTTGAGAAAATTACGACCAATTTTATACCTTGGGATGAATTGCTAATAACTATTTTCATGACTTCCACACATAGATTGTCTTTATTTTTCTTTGCTCGAGGACAAGCAAAAGTTCAAGTGTGGGGATTTTTGATGTGTGCAACTCATGAATAGTTTTGAGCATCAAACATATATGCATTTCATCTCGTTTTATCTTATTAGAGGCATATTTGATAGTTTTTACTTGGTTTTACATATATGGACGAAGGATACTACTTTGTGTTGAATTTGGATGACAGGATGCACAAAACCAGCCGAACTACCCAGCGTATCAGAACAACACGCCCGGGCCATGGTTACCACGGCCGTGGCGTTTCCTGAAGACTTCGTACCAGAATCCAGAGACCAACACGCTCAAGGCGTGTTGGTTAAGCACGGTCGTGGCGCGAGAAGACACGCCCGTGCCAGTTAAGGGCACAGGCGTGGCGATGCTATTGAAGAACGACACCAGGAAGCAGAGGAGGACATGTTCGGGCCGTGTCAATCAACACGGCTGTGGGGCTGATTTGGAAAGCTTCGTGATAAAAGATTGCTATTAACGCGGCGGTGATTTTAAAAGATGGAAAGGGTCAATCCAATGGTTATACCGTGTATCACGGCAAGGAGGCTCTATAAAAGGGTAGAAGACCTAAAAAACCAGGGGGGGGGGCAGAATTCAAGCTTGGAGGGTGGCAGCAATCGAGACGTGGAGACGAAGACACCATCAAGAAGGATTAGTAATGTCTATTTTTGATCTTATTGTCGAATTCTCCGGTGTTATGGAGTAGTTGTATAAATCTTAGGATGAGGGAGTAGCCCCTAACTATTTTCATGGATTGTTATTAACTCTGGTTTTTCGATTATACATATTCTCGTTGGTTGTTTCAATTGTTAAATGATGCTTTGATTGGTTTCTACGAAAATGGTAATTGTCTAGATAGGCTTTGCAGGATTCATGTGACAGGATCCAATGCAGGTAAGAGTCATCTACGTACGTATGCCATAAGACTAGAGATAGATTAAAGTAGATACATCGGCGTGATCTTCAAAAGAGGCCGTCAATAATTTAGGAATCAACTTATGAATTTGGTAGACGTTTAGATAGGTTTGTGGGAATCTAGTGACAGGATTCCAGAGCATGTAAAGATCATCTATTTCGGAAACCTTGATAGAGAAAGTTGCATTCAATTAAAAGAAGCCAACCTGGGTATAAGTAGTCGTCAACGGAGAACCGTCGTGATAATAGTTAGAGTGGTGAAACCTAAATCCTAGGATTGTTTTTATCTCTCAATACTTTCGCTGATTTTCGATCGCTCGAATTGTTTGATTTAGAGTAAATTTCTCATTAGATCATTAATCTGGATAATTAAAACTCGTAAATTTCTAGTACTTGTCCCAGTCCCTGCGGGATCGATATTTTATTACTTGATGGTAAACCGTGCACTTGCGGAAATAAGCAATCAGTTGCTTGACCTTGTTCTTTGTCGTTGATAGTTTATTGTCGCTGTTGATACTTTTCTTTGTTGATCTCACGTTATTCGAAATTTCATATCTTTACAGTCTTCAGTTGAATTTCTGTTCTATAAAGTACTGCTTGTACTTAGATGTTCATTAAACACAATTACGGTTATTTGACATTAGAAATATCCTACCTAGTAGTGTAGATGCATAATCGTTTATTTTCGATACTTGGTTGGTTGTATAGTTGCATCGTTGATACTTGTTGGATTTTGTTGCATCGTTGTTTTCTAGTTGTTCGTGCATCATGTAGCATGCACCATACCTGCACGTTGCATACTGTAGGACCGGTGCCGTCGATAGAGGGGGGGGTGAATATCAACTCAAAAATTTTCTTCCAGAAACACGTCGAAAACTTCGATGTTCGTTCTAGACAAAGAGTTAGTGTGCAGCGGATAATAGAAAGAATAAAAAACAAAACAACACAGACGACAAGTGAGTTTTTACTTGGTTCCCAACCCCTAGGGTCAGTACGCCCAAGGCGTAAGCACGGGAAGCGCCCGTCCACTAATGGTGTCACGCCCCGAGACCATTAGAGCCGCTGATCCAATATAAAATTGGACAGCATCTTCCCTGTCTGGCGGACAATTTATACATACATACAATACACACAATTTATAATTAGACCTCAGGCCTCAAAACAGATATCTAATATATGGAAAATGAAAATATCGCAATACCAAAAATCCGTATCACTCATCTGAGCTGCCCCGAGGGCAGACGCGCAGCAAAACAACCAACACATAGTCCAACAGAGGACTCAAAAATACAATACCGCAAGAATAAATCCAATACAAGACCACGGTATCGTAATAAATACAAAATATAGACCAAGCTATAAAAGAAAACAAAACCAGCGGAAGCTCATATCCAAAAGGAGTCGTGGGGACCCATGACCGACAACTAGGCTCCTCCGGCAAGCTATCAACCTGAAAAGAAAATCATTGCAATGGGTGGAGAGTCCAAGTGGACTTCACAGGTATATAGAAAGATATGCATGGTTGAACAAAATAGCTGAATAAGCTATAAAGAAACAACAGGATACAGTCTCAACAGGAATAGCAGAATATGCATAACTGAAAGTAACAACTGACTGTACATACCAGAAATCAGTCTATACTGACCATAAAAGGACTCGTACCACACGAGTATGTGCAGGGTCATCAAACCACACATAAGCATATCCTGTACATGCATGTCAAACAAGTGCAGCAAATAAATGCAGCAATCGCAATTAAAATGCACAATGGATCATATGCACATGATGCAATATCATGGTCATCCCCGACGCCAATCAAGCCACCGAGACAGGCGATACTGAGTCGGCCGAGCGGGTAGGGTTGTGACACTGTACGCACCCTTCTATCACTGCTCCTGAGTGACCGAGTGGACAGGATGTTGGTGAGGGACCACCCCCTACCATGTATATATGAGGGAGCGTCGCTCACATCTCCTCTGGTCTATGGGAAGAGAAGGGATCCCTGTCTGCTACCACGCTCCGAAACCACTACCCATGAACGGTCGAACGGAGCAGTACAGAGCATATGCACACACCCAACGGTATCCACTAACCCATGAGTGGTCGTGTGTGCATATCATGTACCGGAAGACGATAGGCTCAACCACAAGGGAGTCGCTGATCGCCAACATGCAACAGTGCAGGTATGGTGCATGACTCAACCACATGCTATAGGACCGGTGCCGTCAATAGAGGGGGGGGGTGAATATCGATCGTTAGAATTCTCACGGAAACTTCGTAAAACTATCGATCTACTCAGAGCGTTAGTGCAGCAGAAAATAAACAGAAAGAATAAAGCAATACAAAGGACACGCTGGATTTATTTACTTGGTTCCCGACCCCCCTGGTCAGTACGTCCAAGGCCTATGTACTCGGCGTGAGTCCATTATTGGTCTCCTTTCCGAAATTTCGGGAGGCAGAGAAAACTCGTCTTACAGTTGATAATTACAAGAACAAGTATAGAAAATTAAGTGCGGAATATTAAATGCAAACCGAACAAAATAAGGTTTGAAGCTCGGCCAATCTGGACCTCCGAAGTGCCGTGCACTTCCTCCTGGAGCTTCCCGGTCGTAGAGCCTTGTCTTTAGCATGTTGTCATCTGTCAGAATGCTCAGAATCGCTTTCAGCAGTTGTGTCTCAAGCAGAGGGGCCGAAGCCCCTTATATAGTGCTCCTGGGGGCACCTTGGACGTCGGGGGCGCCCCTATAAACTCGGTCAACCCTTATCCCCGCGTCGACCTCGCCGCGGCTGATAAAACTTCTAACCAGGGTGCCCCGGACCTCCTGGGTGCCTAGCTTGAACCCAATCAAAGCTAATCTCCTGCTTCGAACTCACAACAGCAAAACAGCTTTGAACTTGGGCGCCCCGGACCTCCCGGGTGCCCCGGACCTCCCGGGCACCCCCATCAATGTGGGCGCCTGGCTTCATGCCTGTCAACCCAACACTGGGTTTTAGGCATTGACTGGGGGCACCCCCATCATCCCGGGCGCCCTGCTTGGCTGGATTCCAGCCCCAATGTATGTTATTTGCCTGCTATGTCTTCCGTTCTAGGTACCTGCAAGATACAAAAATACAAAGCAAATATACACACATTCTTAACCTTAAGGACTTGGTTTTGACTTCGGATTAGCACGAAACCCTAGGACGAACCGACGCATGTTCCCACCCCCGAGAACGCGCCTTTCACCTACTCCCCTTAGAAGACGGTTGCCACCCAGTCCTTCGGGTGGACTTTTGCACAGCAGCCCTTCGCCAGGTGCCTAGCAGCCCTTCGCCAGGTCTTCAATGCCTAGCAGCCCTTCGCTAGGACTTCGATGCCTAGCAGCCATTCGCCAGGTGCCTAGCAGCCCTTTGCTAGGTCTTAGGGTTTCGATGCCTAGCAGCCCTTCGCTAGGTGCCCAGCAGCCCTTCGCTAGGTCTTAGGGTTTCTATGCCTAGCAGCCCTTCGCTAGGTGCCCTGCAGCACTTCGCCAGGTCTTAGGGTTTCGATGCCTAGCATCCCTTCTCTAGGACTTATCTTCCACTTAGGTTACTTCTCTATTGCTCCCCTTTGTCTGTTCAATGTATCACTGACTTAAGTGTATTGTCAAACATTAAAACACATAGAGGAGAACATCATTGATGCAACTTGCACCAACAATCTCCCCCTTTTTGATGTTTGACAATATCTTAAGTTAGATTGGCTGGAGGGATAACTTACTATCCTTTGGATCAAAATAAACTTGATCTAAGTTTTGATCCTCTAAAAAAAAGGGGCAAAATTGGAAAAAATTTCTAACTTTCACTCTCTCCCTTTTTGAAACAACAGTTTGATTAATTGATCCTTTGGTAAGAGAGAATAAAAATTATTTCTAACTTAAGGCGTGCATCTCTCCCCCTTTGTCATACATAAAAAAAACCAAAAATACATGCACCAACAATGGAAACCTTTGGTTCTTTTTGAAAAATACTTAGTGTAATTTTTGAAAGCATAGCATAAAATTAAGTACTTAAGTATTTTGAAAACTTTTCATTTAAACACTATTGCTTTAGAAGAATTTTAAAAAAATTGTACTTATAGAAAATTTTTTTAACTAGTGCATTTGTTTTGAAAATACAATTACTTTGCATAACTTTTGAAAGAATATTAACTGCTTTGAAAAGTACAAGTACTTTGAAAATTGTTATGTGCTTTTGAAAAATGTATGTATTTTGAAAAATATACATTTTTGAAAACATACGTAACTTTGAAAGATATTGTGCAATTTTTTAAAAAATTTGTAATTTCGGAAAATATAAGTACTGTTTGAAATGTGTTAGACTTTGAAAAATATAAATACCTTTTTGAAAGGATATTATGCATTTTGAAAACATAATATTTTACTTGGCTTGGTCTACCTTCCAGTCTGACACAATCCTAGGAAACCTTGTTAACTACAAGGACATTTTCCTAAGTATCCTGGAAAATTTTCCAAACTCAAGAAAATACTCTTTCAGAACAGAATTTAAAAAAAAAATGATAGTACTTTGAAAATATATGTAAGTATATTCTGAAAGACTGACTATTTATGTTTTCAACAAGATTTTGAAAAAGTAGAGCACGAAAACATATTCTTTAAAATGTTTAATAATTCTTTTAGTTTAACCTCCCCCTAAACTTAACCTAGTCCTAGGAAGCTTGTTGACCACAAGTGCTCTTCCTCTGAGTCTTTAGGGTTTGGTTTAGACCAAATGAATTATTTCATAAAAAATAAATGATTACAAAAAAACTTTTCTGAAATTCTTCTTTTGACTCAGATTCCCCCTAAATTTGACACATCCTAGGAGTCCTTGAAGATCATGAAGTGGACATTTCCTCTGTGTGTTTAGGGCTTATCAGAGTCAAAGAAACAGGTAAAATTTTGAACATATAGACCTTTTTCGAAAACACAAGTGATAATGATTTAGAGCACAGTTTTCGAAAAGTATTTTCAAATGATAGTAATATTTAAAGTGCAGTTTTCGAAAACTATTTCAAAAAAAAAATAACAAAAGCACTCCCCCTGTACCCGATACCGTTTGACTCTATCTAATTGCCTTAAGGAACTTTAGTGTTGTCCTATGAGGCTTGTGTCTAATTGCGTGAGTCAAACAATTTTTAAAAAGATATAATTTTTGAAAACATGTAATATGTATATTCAATCAGACAAGCATGAATTCCATAAAAACATTATTATGTTGAAGCACTATTTTGAAAATATATTTTTAGGAAAATATTCTAGCAATTTTGAAAAATAGTTTTGAAAAATATTTTTTAATTTTTTAGTCCTTAACATCTTACCCATTCTAGATGTGTCAATACAGCAAACATGGTTGTCTTATGAGTGTATTGTGAGATGCTTGAATCATTTTTCTTAATTTATTATTACTCTAAGATTTAATTGAAGCTTGTGTTAGATTCAAATCTGAAAAATGTAATGTGAATTTGGTTTTCAATAATCGGCTTCCAGGTCTTGGCGAGGCACTAGGCCTTATTTGGCCGTAGCCTTATTGGATCATCAACCCTTTCCTTGACAAAACCTTTTATTGAAAATCCATATTCAAGTTACTCCTTGAAAGATTTTGGTCTAACTAGTTTGGGTCTTGGATCGGTAGCTTCGGCTAGTTCCACCAGTCTAAAGAGACCAAGTAGAATATACTTGACCTTATTAGAAAAGGCTTCCCTAACGTACTATCATCTCACCTCCTCCCAATACTAGGTTGATCATGTTTCAATTATTCTTTTTTCTATAGCCATTCTAAATTATGCATAATTTAAATATGAATGACATGTCATATATTAAAAAGAATTAGCAAATGCATGGCATGACAATTATGCATGAGTCAAACAAGTCCAAAGCATTTTAATTACGTTTCTAAAGATGTATTAACTTCCCGATTTGATACATGTCGTGTGAACCGACGAATATGTCAACCCACTTCGACATATTTAGTTTTATTAAATTTATTGTTGCACTTTGTGTATGATTTTATTTAATTTGAGTTTAAGTTATTTACAAAAAAAATACTCAAAGTTATGGATTAATTAATTTAAGAGTTAATTTGACTTAATTAATGATTAATTAAAGATTAATTTGAATTTGAGTTAAGATTTAATTAATCTGAATTAATTAAGATTTAATTTACTTTAAATTTAATTTAATTCAGATTTAATTTAATTAAGTTTAAGTTTGAATTAATTGAGATTAATTTGAATTAATTTAAGTTCGAATTAATTAAGATTAATTTGAATTAATTTAAGTTCAAATTAATTAAGATTAATTAAATTTCGAATTAATTAAGATTAATTTAAGTTTGAATTAATTAAGATTAATTTGAATTAATTTAAGTTCGAATTAAGATTTAATCTAATTAAATTGAGTTTGAATTAATTTTAATTGAATTTATTGATTTAATTAAGATTTAATTGAATTTATTGATTTAATTAAGATTTAATTGAATTTAAATGATTTAATTATGATTTAATTGAATTTAAATGATTTAATTATGATTTAATTGAATTTAAATGATTTAATTAAGATTTGAATAATTAAGGTTGAAATGATTAATTAATAGCTGTGGGTTTAAGTTCATCATTTTCATTATTTTGAAAATTTCTTCTTCATCTTTATCTATCTTTTCAAGTTTTTCTAATAATTCAGATTTATTTGAACCTTTGTGAATTTTATTAACTATGACCTTTATCTTATATAGTTTCATATCCTCCTCATCCTCAATATTACATCTTTTAGTATCCTCAAAGTAGAAGGAGTAATTTGGGTCACTAATTAAGGTTTTGTAATAATTTTCGAGATTATCTATAATGAAGTTATTATTAGGAAAATTTCATCTTCATTATCCTCAAGATTTTTAATAAAATCATTTTTATCCTAAAAAATAATTTCAGGATTATCTCCAGAATTATCTTCACTAACTTCAGAGTTATCTTTAGAATTTTCAAATTCGAATTCGGAGTTATACAACGGATTTTCAAATTTGAATTCATAATTATCTAAAGAATTTTCAATTTTAGAATTATCCTTAAGATTTTCAAATTTGACTTCAGGATTAATTTTAGATTCAGATTTAGAATTAATTGTATCATTTTCTATAGAATTATCAGAGTTTATTTCAGATTTAAGTTCAGAATTAATATTAGCAATTATTGAATTGGTATTAATGATTAA
Organism: Boesenbergia rotunda; assembly: GCA_024364735.1. Classification (NCBI taxonomy): domain Eukaryota; kingdom Viridiplantae; phylum Streptophyta; class Magnoliopsida; order Zingiberales; family Zingiberaceae; genus Boesenbergia; species Boesenbergia rotunda. Next base: position 409,841 of record JAGFNQ010000975.1, on the reverse strand, counting down.
ACAATTTATTTCTAATATTTTAGGCATATTCACATTTTGTAACTTGTCATTCAAAATATCTACTTTACTATGCAGTAATTCTAACTTATCAGGGAAATTATCTTAATTAATAAAGGACATTGCTGAAATTTCTAAAATTTTTGGAACATAAATCTTACATACCTTCGCCGGACACTTGTTTTTGTAGTGTCCGTACTTCTCGCATTTGAAGCATCGTACGTGATCCTTGTTTTTCCGGACTCCTGGCGCTGGTGCCCCCTTTGCCGACGGTGGTGTTGATCAAGTCTTACGAGTAGGGCACTGATTTTTATAGTGCCTGCAGCGGCCCCGCCTCTCTAGTACTTATCCTGGAGGTCTAGAGTTCGAATCCTGAGAAAGGCAAAAATCCACTGGCCAGGGGTGGGAAGTCCTAGTGAGTAATGACACGGTTGTTGGTCGTCGGCATCGGTTGTTGGTCGACGACATAGTTGGGCCACCAAATGTTGATTTGGCCGCCAGGTTGTTGGGCCGAGGGGCCAGGTTGTTGGGCCGCCAAATGTTGATTTAGCCGCCAAAGGTGTTGAGAGACCGTGTCGTTACAATAAAAGGCGCCTTTTTATTGTAACGACCCGATCCCTCGGCCCCTTGGGTGGCCCACTTTGCGGCCCAACTGGCGGTCCCTTGGGCGGCCCAACTGGCGGCCCATTTGGCGACCCCTTATGTCATCAACCGACGACCATTGGCCGTGCCGTTACTCACAAGTACTTTCCACCCCTGGCCAGTGGATTTTTGCCTTCCCCAGGATTTGAACTCTAGACCTCCAGGCTAAGGACTAAAGTTTATGAATCCTGGTACCAAGTGAGCTACAGCTCACTTGGTATAAACTTTAGTACTTAGCCTGGAGGTCTAGAGTTCGAATCCTGGGGAAGGCAAAAATCTACTGGCCAGGGGTGGAAAGTACTTGTGAGTAACGGCACGGCCAATGGTCGTCGATTGACGACATAAGGGGTCGCCAAATGGGCCACCAATTGGGCCGCCCAAGGGGCCGAGGGGTCGGGTCGTTACAGTGCCCTCTCTCCCTGCACGTGAAACAAATAATATGGAACTTAAAATTTGACATTTAAAATTAAATTAAACTTGATTCACCCCAGGGCTCCCCTTCAACTCCTGGCGTCGTTGCTCCATCGGCGGTTAGACCAGTGAAGAGCAACTTAGCTCTGATACCACTTGTAGGACCGGTGCCGTCGATAGAGGGGGAGGGTGAATATCGATCGTTAAAATTCTTGCGGAAACATCGTAAAAGTATCAATCTACTCAGAGCATTAGTGCAGCAGAAAATAAACAGAAAGAATAAAGCAATACAAAGGACACGCGTGATTTATTTGTTGGATCGAGAAGAACGATAGTGGGGAGGGGTGAATATCGTAAAACGTTTGGATTTTTAAAAGAGAATTAGCAGCGGAAATAAATAAAGTAAAACACACGTGAACACCAAGATTTTACTTGGTTCGGAGTCGCGGTTGGCTCCTACTCCAAGGCCCACGGTCGTTGACCGTTTACTGCGGGCAATTCAATATGTGCGCAAAAACAGTTTACAAAATGTATTACAAGAATAGTACAGTAAACTTAAAAGCAGCTCTTCGTTACCGGCGTTCGGTGTAGATTGTATTTTCGGAGTAGAGGGACATCGTCAGCGCTTGTATCTCGAGTCGGGAGGTTTCCGGAGCAGAGTGCGGGAATAGAAGAGCGTGAATGCGTTGGAAGAATTGATTGTTAAGCCTTGGGGGTCGAGGGCTTTATATAGTAGGTCTGGGGGCGCCCTCCACGTGGCCTTTGATTCGCAACAGTCTCGGTCAGCGTTTTATCCCTCCAAAATTGGGATCGAACCTTGACGGGGGTGCCCGGGAAGCAGGGGTCGCCCTGGTTGACTGTTTCAGCGGGCTTCTCGGCTGAATGAGGTTTATCTGCTTCGCTGGCTTAAGCGAGGGGCGCCCTGGGCACTGGGGGCGCCCGGGACGCAGGGGGCGCCCGGGAGCATGGGGGCGCCCCGCCTAGTAAGCTACCGAAGCACTTCTTTGCTTCACTTGTTTTGTATTGGCCTTGGGGGCGCCTGGGACACAGGGGGCGCCTTGCTTAGCTACTTGCCTCTCTCCTTTGGGCATTCTGAGCTGCAGACACATGTTCCTTCGGTCCTGCATCTAGGGTTAGTCCAAAACAATATGAAGCAATAGAGTATTAGGTTTATACAGCCTTAGCTGTCTTGGTTCTAACTTTGGGTCTCCAAAATGGAACCCTAGGTCGAACCGACGCCTACTGTTCCCTTGACGGGGAACGCGTCCTCACCTACTCCTCTTAGGAGAATTTACCTGATGCCAACCGACTCCTCCGGTTGGACTTTTGCCCAGCAGTCCTTCGCCAGGTGCCTATCTGTCCTTCGCCAGGTCTTCAGTTCTAGGCAGTCCTTCGCCTGGTGCCCAGCAGTCCTTCGCCAGGTCTTCAGTTCCAGGCAGTCCTTCGCCTGGTGCCCAGCAGTCCTTCGCTAGGTCTTTAACTCCTAGCAGCCCTTTGCTAGGTGCCCAGAAACCCTTCGCTGGGTCTTAGGTTCCAGGCAGTCCTTCGCCTGGTGCCTAGCAGTCCTTCGCTAGGTCTTTGTATCCTGGCAGTCCTTCGCCAGGTGCCTAGCAACCCTTCGCTAGGACTTTGTTTCCTTGCAGCCCTTCGCCAGGTGCCTAGCAGCCCTTCGCTAGGACTTTGTTTCCTTGCAGCCCTTCGCCAGGTGCCTAGCAGGCCTTCGCTAGGACTTCTTTCTGCACACTCAAGTAACTTTATTAGATCACAAAAAAACTTAACTTTGAATCCTTTGCCAATATCAAAACAAGGTTCGATATGGCGCTTCCTGCACCAAAAATCTCCCCCTTTTTTATTTATGGCAACACAATTCAAAGTTAAGTTAAAAACTTATAACAGTTAAGAACATAAGGTAAACAATGAAGTATAACTGTTTATGAAAAAAATTCTTTATTTCTCATACTCCCCCTAAAATCCTGAATACTTGTGTTATAAAACACTTAACTTTTACCTTTCCTCCCCCTTTGACATATATCAAAAACATACATGGGCGACCAAGGTTTCTAATAGAGAGTTTTACTAAAGTAAATTCAAGTCATGGATTTAACAATTTCCCAAAAACATAGTTGTCAAGAAAAACTTTAATTAAAACGTGACAACTCTTCTCCTTATATTTTAGGATATTTAAAAAAACTTCAAAAACATAATTTTCAAGAAAAAACTTAACAGTAGCTTACATTAGCCAACATTTTGAACACAACTTTCCCTTAAAAAATTTCAACTTTTGCACACATAGAAAAATTTCTTTGGAACATATTTTGTGCATTTAAAACTATTTAAAAAATCTTTAAATGGACAAGTTTTTGCCAAAACAAAGATTTATTTACTAAGAAAACTTTACTTAGAAACATTTGCCCAAAAATTTTCATAGGTTTTGCTCAGGCAAACTTTGTTTACTAAGGAAAAATCTACTTAGAAAAAAGATGCTCTTAGAAATTTTTGAAAGCACACTTAGAAATTCAACTTTGCTTTTTGAATAAGAGAAAGCTTTTGAAAAATATTTTGATTTTGAATAATTTGAGCTTTTTCTCTCCTTAGCTGTTTATTAATAAAGAAATATATTTTGAAAGAAGTCTTAAGAAAAAATTATGTATCAGAGCCTATGAGTTTTCAAAACATAAAAATACTTAGTATAACTCTTGAAAGCCTAGCAAAAAGCTTAAATTGCACCAACAAAGCTCCACTTTGAAAGGTATTGTGCAATTTTGGAAAAAGATTTTGTATTTATAGGCAAATCTTTAGAAAATTCACGTACTTAGAATACTATTGCCTTAGAAAAGTATTAGTTCCTTTTGAAAATATTATATTTTGAAAAATAGAAGTACTTTTGAAAAAATATGCATTTTCGAAAAATATACAAGTACTTTTGAAAAAAAACAGATTGAGCCTTTTTGGGAAGTCTAAGTACTGTTTTTTGAAAACTATTAGACTTTGAAAAATATAAATAATTTTTGAAAAGTATTATGCATTTTGAAAACATAATATTTTACTTGACTAGGTTTCTTTTCCAGTCTGACACAATCCTAGGAAATCTTGTTGACTACAAGGACATTTTCCTAAGTGTCCTGGAAATTTCTTCAACCCAAGTAAATATTATTTCAAAAATAATTTCATAAGCCATAAGAATTTTGAAAAATAAAATAATGGTATTTTGAAAGAAAAATTATTTAAGTTCTCAAAAAGATTTTAAACGTGCAGTGCATGAAAACATCTAATTTTGAAAATGTTCAATAATTCTTTTAATTTGTTCTCCCCTAAACTTGACCCAGTCATAGAAAACTTGTTGACTACAAGCGATCTTCCTCTGAGTTTTAAGGATTGATTTAAATTATAAGAATTATCTAATAATTTCAAAACAAATAATTCCAAAAAAACATTTCAGAAATTCTCCTTTTGACTCAAACTCCCCCTAAATTTGACACATCCTAGGAGTCCTTGTAGATCATGAAGTGGACCTTCCTCTGTGTCTTTAGGGTTTATTAAAATCAAAAGAATAATTTTGAATAACCTTTTGAGTATGATAACTTTTAGGGAGATAAATTTTTGAAAACACAACTTAAAATGAATATAATTTTTAAAGCATAAGCCCCGAAGAAAATTTTGAAATGCTAATGGTTCTTCAAAGAGATAGTAATATACCAAGGTTTTTGAGCCAATTTTTGAAAACCTTATTTTGAGATGATATTAAATTTTAGAGAATAAGGTTTTTGAGAATAAATCTAAATTTTTTGACAAAAAAAACTCCCCTTGTATCCGACTCGTCCTGACTTTATCTAAGTGCTTGAAAGGTCTTTAGTATTGACTATTTTGACCATGTTTGACTCAGTTGACTATGTTTGACCAATCAGTAACTAAATCAAACAAGCCCAAGATTGTATTTAGAACAAGTCTATTGTGATATTTAACATGAAATTCAGTATTTTTAAACTGTTAGAATTGAAAAAGTAGGGTACAGTAAACCAAATTAACTAGAGATAATTTTGAATAACTTTTGAAAGCACTTTGAGTTTTATTTAGAAGGATAGTGAATTATGCTTTTAGGTCCTAGATGTCTCACCCAGTTCTTCGTGATCAAGCATGTTAACCTTATGGGTTTTTGTGAGACAGATTTTGATAGAAGTAAGGATTTTATTTTGAAAAATTATGATTAGTTTTGAAAAGTTAAATTAATTTTGAAACCCAATTTAAATTTATTTTGAAAAGAGATATTTGAATCTAAAATTAACTGAAAATTTGTGTTAGATTCGAATTTAACAAAGAGTAAATTGAATTTGAATTTCAAAAATTGGCTTCCAGGTCTTGGCGAGGCACAAGACCTTCGTTGGCCGTAGCCTTATTGGATCATCAACCCTTTCCTAGACAAAGCCTTTTAGTGAAATTTCATCTTCAAAATTAATTTTTGGTAAATTCTGGTCTAACTAGTTTGGGTCTTGGATCGGTAGCTTCGGCTAGTTTCACCAGTCTAAAGAGACCAAGTAGTGTATACTTGACCTTATTAGAAAAGGCTTCCCTAACGTACTATCATCTCACCGCCACCCAATACTATGTTGTTCAAATTTCAGTTAAGTTGGTTCAGTCCTTAAACTAACCAGTCCTAATCCTAAGCAAAAAAACAAAACTAAAAATAAAAAGAAACACACAATTAAAGCAAACAATTATCTAAGTAAGGTCACAATTGGAGTAATACTCTGGATTTTCGAAATCAGCAAGATTATGAATTAAATTTTCTAACATATTGACCTTATGTTTTAGGGTTTCATTTTCTTGTTTTAATTTTCTGAAATTTGCCTTAATTAATTTACATGAATCAATCACATTATTCAAGGTAAATAACGGATTTTCAAATACTGTAAATTTACCTTTGTCGATTGTTTGTCCGGCATTCTTGGTAGCTCTTTTATTTGTGCATTCACTTTGGTAATGCCCGAACTCCTGGCACTTGAAGCATTGGATGCGACTTTTGTCCCTTCATTCTTTTGGAACTGGTTCCTTTGTCGCCATCGGTGGTGTCGTTTGAATCTTACGAGTAGGACACTCACTTTGGTAGTGCCCTCTCTCCCTGCATGTGTAACAAATTACATGATTTTTAAAATCTAAATTTACACTTTTACCTTTTGGTTCTTTATTGGGAATCTCCCCCTTGATTCTTGCCGCCTCGGATCTAGGCTCATCTTCTGATTCTGTGTCTGAGTCGGACTCAGGTACTAGTTGAAGCTCCTTCTTTGGTGGTTCTTTAGGATTTTTCCCCGCAATAGAATTTACACCTTCCTCGACCATTACAGTATCTGTTTGATTATTTAATTCTAATTTTGAAAAGAAATCAAAATCGGTTACCGTCTCAGTCAATTCGTCGTCTGATTCTGGTTCGACTTTGGATTCGGGTTCAGACTCTGACTCGGCTGTTTGTGCTTGGACCGAAAGGGCAAGATAACTTACCTGATCTTCTTCTTCATCTGAGATCTCTTGATGAAGGTTAAGCAATTTTTCCCAGATTTCTCTAGCACATCTGCATGGACCTACTAGCTCGAGTTGCTCTTTGGTTAGGCCACATTATAGAATTGCAGGTGTCCTTGCATCGGTCTCGATTTGGTTGAGAGTTCATTCATCCAATTCATCCCACTCGATTGATAACTCATCTTCTACGGGAAAAGAGAATCCCGTTTGGATGATCAGCCATAGGTCCTTGTGGGCTTTCAGAAGGGACTCCATTTGACTTCTCCAAAAATTGAAGTTCTTGCCAGAGAATAGTGGTGGACGTGCACTGTTCTACTCTTGGTTGGTCATTTAATATAAACCTTGCACACAAACAAAATAACAAAAAAATGTACCAAGACTTGGTCTTGGATTAGTAGTGCGGGAGTAAGAAAAAATATAGCCCAACAAAAATATTGCATGAATTTCGAGGTAAAATAATAATAAAAAGAATTTTATGACAAATTTTTGAAAATGTTGATTTTATCACTTCTGATTAATGATGAAAAAGTAAGAAGTAAATGAAAAAAACTTTGCTCGAATTAGGATAGAACGAATTTTGAGAAAAAAAATATTAAAATAGTAAAAAAAATTTATGACAAATTTTTAAAAATTGATCATTTTAACAATTCTAACTTATGGTGAAAAAAATGAGAATTTAAAATTGAAAAAGGCGAGTGTTGTTGCACCACCTCGATTAACGAGAAAAGATTAAAAAAGATAAAATAATTTTGAAAATTTGAAAAACTCTCAAATTGGTGGTTGCACTAAATTTGAGCTTCCCCGCTCTGATACCACTTGTTGGATCGAGAAGAATGATAGAGGGGGGTGTATATCGTAAAACGTTCGGATTTGTAAAAGAGAATTAGCAGCGGAAATAAATAAAGTAAAACACACGCGAACACCAAGATTTTACTTGATTTGGAGTCTCGGTCGGCTCCTACTCCAAGGCCCACGGTCGTTGACCGTTTACTGCGAGCAATTCTATATGTGCGCAAAAACAGTTTACAAAATATATTACAAGAATAGTACAGTAAACATAAAAGCAGCTCTTTGTTACCGACGTCCGGTGTAGATTGTATTATCGGAGCAGTGGGACGTCGTCGACGCTTGTATCTTGAGTCGGGAGGTTTCCGGAGCAGAGCGCGGGAGTAGAAGAGCGTGAATGCGTTGGAAGAATTGATTGTTAAGCCTTGGGGGTCGAGGGCTTTATATAGTAGGTCAGGAGGCGCCCTGGACGTTGGGGCGCCCTCCACGTGGCCTTTGATCCGCAACAGTCTCGGTCAGCGTTTTATCCCTCCAAAATAGGGATCGAACCTTGACGGGGGCGCCCGGGAAGCAGGGGTCGCCCTGGTTGACTGTTTCAGCGGGCTTCTCGGCTGAATGAGGTTTATCTGCTTCGCTGACTTATGCGAGGGGCGCCCTGGGCACTGGGGGCTCCCGGGACGCAGGGGGCGCCCGGGAGCATGGGGGCGCCCCGCCTAGTAAGCTACCGAAGCAGTTCTTTGCTTCACTTGTTTTGTATTGGCCTTGGGGGTGCCCGGGACGCAGGGGGTGCCCTGCTCAGCTACTTGCCTCTCTCCTTTGGGCATTCTGAGATGCAGACATACGTTCCTTCGGTCCTGCATCTAGGGTTAGTCCAAAACAATATGAAGCAATAGAGTAGTAGGTTTATACAGCCTTAGCTGTCTTGGTTCTGACTTTAAGTCTCCAAAATGGAACCCTAGGTCGAATCGACGCCTATTGTTCCCTCGACGGGGAACGCGTCCTCACCTACTCCTCTCTGGAGAATTTACCTGATGCCAACCGGCTCCTCCGGTTGGACTTTTGCCCAGCAGTCCTTCGACAGGTGCCTAGCTGTCCTTCGCTAGGTCTTCAGTTCCAGGCAGTCCTTCGCCTGGTGCCCAATAGTCCTTCGCCAGGCCTTCAATTCCAGGCAGTCCTTCGCCTGGTGCCCAGCAGTCCTTCGCCAGGTCTTTAACTCCTAGCAGCCCTTCGCTGGGTCTTAGGTTCCAGGCAGTCCTTCGCCTGGTGCCTAGCAGTCCTTCGCTAGGTCTTTGTATCCTGGCAGTCCTTCGCCAGGTGCCAAGCAACACTTCGCTAGGACTTTGTTTCCTTGCAGCCCTTCGCCAGGTGCCTAGCAGCCCTTCGCTAGGACTTCTTTCTGCACACTCAAGTAACTTTATTAGATCACAAATAAACTTAACTTTGAATCTTTTGCCAATATCAAAACAAGGTTCGATATGGTGCTTCCAGCACCAACATTATTTACTTGGTTCCCAACCCCCCTGGGTCAGTACGTCCAAGGCCTATGTACTCGGCGTGAGTCCACTATTGGTCTCCTTTTCGAAATTGATAATTACAAGAACAAGTATAGAAAATTAAGTGCGGAATATTAAACGCAAACCGAACAAAAAAAGGTTTGAAGCATGGCCGATCAGAACTGCCGAAGTGCCGCGCACTTCCTCCTGGAGCCTCCCAGTCATTGAGCCTCATCTTTAGAGTGTTGTCGTCGGTCTGAATGCTCAGAATCGCTTTCAGCAGTTGTGTCTCAAGTAGAGGGGTCGAAGCCCTTTATATAGTGCTCCTGGGGGCGCCCTGGACGTCGGGGGCGCCCCTATAAACTCGGTCAACCCTTATCCCCACGCCGACCTCGCCGCGGCTGATAAAAACTGACCATGGTGACCCGGACCTCCTGGATGCCTAGCTTGAACCCAGTAAAAGCTAATCTCCTGCTTCAAACTCGTAGCAGCAAAACAGCTTTGAACCCGGGCGCCCAAGACCTCCCGGGCGCCCCCATCAATGTGGGCGCCTGGCTTCATGCCTTTCAACCCAACGCTAGGTTTTAGGCTTTGACTGGGGGCACCCCCATCATCCCGGGCACTCTGCTTGGCTAGATTCCAGCCCTAATGTATGTTATTTGCCTGCTTTGTCTTCCGTTGTAGGTACCTACAAGATACAAAAGACAAAGCAAATATACACACATTCTTAACCTTAAGGACTTGGTTCTGACTTCAGATTTGCACGAAACCCTAGGTCGAACCGACGCAAGTTCCCACCCCCTAGAACGCGTCTTTCACCTACTCCCCTCAGAAGAAGGTTGCCACCCAGTCCTTCGGGTGGACTTTTGCCCAGCAGCCCTTCGCCAGGTGCCTAACAGCCCTTCGCCAGGTCTTCAATGCCTAGCAATCCTTCGCCAGGTGCCTAGCAGCCCTTCGCTAGGACTTCGATGCCTAGCAGCCCTTCGCCAGGTGCCTAGCAGCCCTTTGCTAGGTCTTAGGGTTTCGATGCCTAGCAGCCCTTCGCTAGGTGCCCTACAACCCTTCGCTAGGTCTTAGGGTTTCTATGCCTAGCAGCCCTTCGTTAGGTGCCCAGCAGCCCTTCGCCAGGTCTTAGGGTTTCGATGCCTAGCAGCCCTTCGCTAGGACATTTCTTCCACTTAGGTTACTTCTCCATTGCTCCCCTTTGTCTGTTCAATGTATCACTGACTTAAGTGTATTGTCAAACATTAAAACACTTAGAGGAGAACATCATTGATGCAACTTGCACCAACAATCTCCCCCTTTTTGATGTTTGACAATATCTTAAGTTAGATTGGCTGGAGGGATAACTTACTATCCTTTGGATCAAAATAAACTTGATCTAAGTTTTGATCCTCTAGAAAAATAAGGGACAAAATTGGAAAAAATTTCTAACTTTCACTCTCCCCCTATTTGAAACAACAGTTTGATTAATTGATCCTTTGGTAAGAGTGAATAAAAATTATTTCTAACTTAAGGTGTGCATCTCTCCCCCTTTGTCATACATAAAAAAAACCAAAAATACATGCACCAACAATGGAAACCTTTGGTTCTTTTTGAAAAATACTTAGTGTAATTTTTGAAAGCATAGCGTAAAATTAAGTACTTAAGTATTTTGAAAACTTTTCATTTAAACACTATTGCTTTAGAAGAATTTTAAAAAAATTGTACTTATAGAAAAATTTTTTAACTAGTGCATTTGTTTTGAAAATACAGTAACTTTGCATAACTTTTGAAAGAATATTAACTGCTTTGAAAAGTACAAATACTTTGATAATTGTTATGAGCTTTTGAAAAATGCAAGTATTTTGAAAAATGTACATTTTTGAAAACCATAAGTAACTTTGAAAGATATTGTGCAATTTTTAAAAAAATATGCAATTTCAGAAAATATAAGTACTGTTTGAAAAGTGTTAGACTTTGAAAAATATAAATACCTTTTTGAAAGGATATTATGCATTTTGAAAATTTTACTTGGCTTGGTCTACCTTCCAGTCTGACACAATCCTATGAAATCTTGTTGACTACAAGGACATTTTCTTAAGTGTCCTAGAAAATTTTCCAAACTCAAGAAAATACTCTTTCAGAACAGAATTTAAAAAAAATGATAGTACATAGAAAATATATGTAAGTATATTTTGAAAGACTGACTATTTATGTTTTTAACAAGATTTTGAAAAAGTAGAGCACGAAAACATATTCTTTAAAATGTTTAATAATTCTTTTAGTTTAACCTCCCCCTAAACTTAACCCAGTCCTAGGAAGCTTGTTGACCACAAGTACTCTTCCTCTGAGTCTTTATGGTTTGGTTTAGACCAAATGAATTATTTCATAAAAAATAAATGATTACAAAATTTTTTTTCTGAAATTCTTCTTTTAACTCAGATTCCCCCTAAATTTGACACATCCTAGGAGTCCTTGAAGATCATGAAGTGGACATTTCCTCTGTGTCTTTAGGGCTTATCAGAGTCAAAGAAACAGGTAAAATTTTGAACATATAATCCTTTTTCGAAAACACAAGTGATAATGATTTAGAGCACAGTTTTCGAAAAGTATTTTCAAATGATAGTAATATTTAAAGTGCAGTTTTCGAAAACCATTTAAAAAAAAAATAACAAAAGCACTCCCCCTGTACCCGATACCGTTTGACTCTATCTAATTGCCTTAAGGAACTTTAGTGTTGTCCTAAGAGGCTTGTGTCTAATTGCGTGAGTCAAACAATTTTTAAAAAGATATAATTTTTGAAAACATGTAATATGTATATTCAATCAGACAAGCATGAATTCCATAAAAACATTATTATGTTGAAGCACTATTTTGAAAATATATTTTTAGGAAAATATTCTAGCAATTTTGAAAAACAGTTTTGAAATTTTTTTTTCAATTTTTTAGTCCTTAACATCTTACCCATTCTAGATGTGTCAATACATCAAACATGGTTGTCTTATGAGTGTATTGTGAGATGCTTGAATCATTTTTCTTAATTTATTATTACTCTAAGATTTAATTGAAGCTTGTGTTAGATTCAAATCTGACAAATGTAAAGTGAATTTGGTTTTCAATAATCGGCTTTCAGGTCTTGGCGAGGCACTAGGCCTTCTTTAGCCGTAGTCTTATTGGATCATCAACCCTTTCCTTGACAAAACCTTTTATTGAAAATCCATTTTCAAGTTACTCCTTGAAAGATTTTGGTCTAACTAGTTTGGGTCTTGGATCGGTAGCTTCGGCAAGTTCCACCAGTCTAAAGAGACCAAGTAGAATATACTTGACCTTATTAGAAAAGGCTTCCCTAACGTACTATCATCTCACCTCCTCCCAATACTAGGTTGATCAAGTTTCAATTATTTTTTTTTCAATAGCCGTTCTAAATTATGCATAATTTAAAATTGAATGACATGTCATATATTAAAAAGAATTAGCAAATGCATGGCATGACAATTATGCATGAGTCAAACAAGTCCAAAGCATTTTAATTACGTTTCTAAAGATGTATTAAATTCCCGATTTGATACATGTCGTGTGAACCGACGAATATGTCAACCCACTTCGACATATTTAGTTTCATTAAATTTATTGTTGCACTTTGTGTAGGATTTTATTTAATTTGAGTTTAAGTTATTTACAAAAAAATTACTCAAAGTTACGGATTAATTAATTTAAGAGTTAATTTGACTTAATTAATGATTAATTAAAGATTAATTTGAATTTGAGTTATGTTTTAATTAATTTGAATTAATTAAGATTTAATTTACTTTAAATTTAATTTAATTCAGATTTAATTTAATTAGGTTTAAGTTCGAATTAATTGAGATTAATTTGAATTAATTTAAGTTCGAATTAATTAAGATTAATTTGAATTAATTTAAGTTCGAATTAAGATTTAATCTAATTAAATTGAGTTTGAATTAATTTTAATTGAATTTATTGATTTAATTATGATTTAATTGAATTTAAATGATTTGATTAAGATTTAATTGAATTTAAAAGATTTAATTAAGATTTAATTGAATTTAAATGATTTAATTAAGATTTGATAATTACGGTTGAAATGATTAATTAATAGCTGTGGGTTTAAGTTTATCATTTTCATTATTTCGAAAATTTCTTCTTCATCTTTATCTATCTTTTCAAGTTTTTCTAATAATTCAGATTTATTTGAACCTTTGTGAATTTTATTAACTATGACCTTTATCTTAGATAGTTCCATATCCTCCTCATCCTCAATATTACATCTTTTAGTATCCTCAAAGTTGAAGGAGAAATTTGGGTGACTAATTAAAGTTTTGTAATAATTTTCGAGATTATCTATAATTAAGTTATTATCTAGGAAAATTTCATCTTCATTATTCTCAAGATTTTTAATAAAATCATTTTTATCCTAAAAAATAATTTCAGGATTATCTCCAGAATTATCTTCACTAACTTCAGAGTTATCATTAGAATTTTCAAATTCGAATTCGGAGTTATACAACGGATTTTTAAATTTGAATTCATAATTATCTAAAGAATTTTCAATTTTAGAATTATCCTTAAGATTTTCAAATTTGACTTCGGGATTAATTTCAGATTCAGATTCAGAATTAATTGTATCATTATCCGTAGAATTATCAGAGTGTATTTCAGATTTAAGTTCAGATTAATATTAGCAATTATTGAATTGGTATTAATGATTAAACAATTTATTTCTAATATTTTAGCCATATTCACATTTTGTAACTTGTCATTCAAAATATCTACTTTACTATGCAGTAATTCTAACTTATCAGGGAAATTATCTAAATTAATAAAAGACATTGCAGGAATTTGTATAATTTTTGGAACATAAATCTTACGTACCTTCGCTGGACACTTGTTTTTGTAGTGTCCGTACTTCTCGCATTTGAAGCATCGTACGTGATCCTTGTTTTTCCGTACTCCTGGCGTTGGTGCCCCCTTTGCCGCCGGTGGTGTAGATCGAGTCTTATGAGTAGGGCACTGATTTTTATAGTGCCCTCTCTCCCTGCACGTGAAACAAATAATATGGAACTTAAAATTTGACATTTAAAAATAAATTAAACCTGATTCACCCCTGGGCTCCCCCTCAACTCCTGGCGTCGTTGCTCCGTCGGCGGTTTGTCCGGTGAAGAGCAACTTGGCTCTGATACCACTTGTAGGACCGGTGCCATAGATAGAGGGGGGGGTGAATATCGATCGTTGAAATTCTCGCGAAAACTTCATAAAACTATCGATCTACTCAGAGCGTTAGTGCAGCGGAAAATAAACAGAAAGAATAAAGCAATACAAAGGACACGCGGGATTTATTTACTTGGTTCCCGACCCCCCTGGGTCAGTACGTCCAAGGCCTATGTACTCGGCGTGAGTCCACTATTGGTCTCCTTTCTGAAATTTCTGGAGGCGGAGAAAACCCGTCTTACAGTTGATAATTACAAGAACAATTATAGAAAATTAAGTGCAGAATATTAAACGCAAACCGAACAAAACAAGGTTTGAAGCTCGACCGATCTGAACCGCCGAAGTGCTGCGCACTTCCTCCTGGAGTCTCCCGGTCGTAGAGCCTCATCTTTAGCGTGTTGTCGTCGGTCAGAATGCTCAGAATCGCTTTCAGCAGTTGTGTCTCAAGCAGAGGGGTCGAAGCCCCTTATATAGTGCTCCTAGGGGCGCCCCTATAAACTCAGTCAACCCTTATCCCCGCGCTGACCTCGCCGTGGCTGATAAAACTTTTGACCAGGGCGCCCTGAACCTCCTGGGCACCTAGCTTGAACCCAGTCAAAGCTAATCTCCTGCTTCGAACACGCAGCAGCAAAACAGCTTTGAACCCGGGCCCCCCGGACCTCCCGGGCGCCCCGGACCTCCCGGGCGCCCCGGACCTCCCGGGCGCCCCGGACCTCCCGGGCGCCCCGGACTTCCCGGGCGCCCCGGACTTCCCGGGCGCCCCCATCAATGTGGGCGCCTGGCTTCATGCCTTTCAACCCAACGCTAGGTTTTAGGCTTTGACTGGGGGCGCCCCCATCATCCCGGGCACCCTACTTGGCTGGATTCCAGCCCCAATGTATGTTATTTGCCTGCTTTGTCTTCCGTTCTTGGTACCTACAAGATACAAAAATACAAAGCAAATATACACACATTCATAACCTTAAGGACTTGGTTCTGACTTCGGATTTGCACGAAATCCTAGGTCGAACCGACACAAGTTCCCACCCCCGAGAACGCGCCTTTCACCTACTCCCCTCATGAGACGATTGCCACCCAGTCCTTCGGGTGGACTTTTGGCCAGCAGCCCTTCGCCAGGTGCCTAGCAGCCCTTCGCCAGGTCTTCAATGCCTAGCAGTCCTTCGCCAGGTGCCTAGCAGCCCTTCGCTAGGACTTCGATGCCTAGTAGCCCTTCGCCAGGTGCCTAGCAGCCCTTCGCTAGGACTTCGATGCCTAGTAGCCCTTCGCCAGGTGCCTAGCAACCCTTCGCTAGGTGCCCAGCAGCCCTTCGCCAGGTCTTAGGGTTTCTATGCCTAGCAGCCCTTCGCTAGGTGCCCAGCAGCCTTTCGCCAGGTCTTATGGTTTCGATGCCTAACATCCCTTCGCTAGGACTTTTCTTCCACTTAGGTTACTTCTCCTTTGCTCCCCTTTATCTGTTCAATGTATCACTGACTTAAGTATATTGTCAAACATTAAAATACTTAGAGGAGAACATCATTGATGCAACTTGCACCAACATATGCAACCACTACCAGGTCATCATACATAACTCAACATAACATGCACTGGTCAATCACAGGTATAATAACCTAACCATCATGCATCTAAGTGCAGATGCAAGTAATAACAGCAATCAAATCAATGTAGATATCAAATGGCATGCCACAATAACCCAATCAGTCCATATCTAGACACATGTGCAAGTATGACTAGAATCAACCAATGCAACCATACAATGGTATGCTAATCCCTATCCACATACTCATGCTCATACCAATGCTATACAGAATCAGATAACAATAAACGAGACTGTATAAAAGGAAATTTAGATTATATCTAAGGTCAAGCATAAGTATCAAGCAGGATAACAAAACGGTTGCAGATAAAGGTCAATATCAACCTACTGCATCAACAACAAATAGCCATGCATAAAGATACCGTAGATCTAAAGAAGACAAGCAAGAAGTACCCGCCTTAAAGTAGGAGTCTGTATACGAAGTGAACCTCCCATCCGAATGCCTGTATTAACTTAGTGTCCTGTATCAATACATGTTATTTAGCCAGGTATATATAACATAAATAGCTAAATCTAATTCTAGCTCTACTGTAGATTGGGTAATGAATCAATCCCTAACCATCCCAACTTTCCCCAAGACATTCAAAGCCCAAATCTCCTACACCACACACGGTAGCACCAAAATTGTAGGAGATCCAAAACAAAATAAACCAAGATACTATCCAATTTCCTTTACCTTGTTATCTTTAACAACAAGAATTAATCAACCCTATTCAACATTCAATATCTAAATAATAACATTGAATCAGCTGATCTAAACCAAACCATCACATAGCAATGTAACAGAGGTCTATCCATCAGAATTTACATCGAACTAATTTCCAACGATATCACACACAAAAGCTTCAGATCAGAACCAAACTATCTATACTCCAACTCAATTCATTTCCCATTAGCCCTAGAAGAAATCAGATTCAAACCCGAATCATATTACGAGGTAGAGCTCCAATACAGTAATGTCTCATACACTGAAACCTGTTAGTAATATGAGAGAAGTGTCCTAAGGCAATCGCCTTATGATTGTTATCATTTACTTTAATAAATGAAGATTCACTATTTGAGTATACATGTTCATGTATTTGATTGAGATCTTAAACTCATTTACTGAATGTTCGCAATACAATTCACAGCATGAGAGAATTTGTGAAGAATTCACAACTAGTGATTATCTCGACATGTGCAATTGTGAAGTATTGAAATTGTCCCTAGTCGATGAATTGATAAATACGGACACTATCAATTCTGTTGAGACTAGCATGGGTTATTCTCTAATCAGCTGATTCTCACTGGCTGGTGACATTGGGATGTCTGGAGATAAACATGATACTAGTTAAGGGAACTAGTTCATTGGAGTGACTGGCTATAAAACTTCATATGGTAGTCTACATATAGACATGTCAATGAAATTCTTACTGCAGCTTAAGTGCGATGTTCCTTTGACTTGCGGTGTTCAAGTCATCTTGGTCACGAAAACTTATATTTTGACATCTTAAGCAAGCATCTCCAAGGAGGTGTGGACCCAGGATGATTGGGTATAAGCCGAAGTGCCCGAAGATGTTTGAACAGCCTACAAAGGATTCACCACTCCTTGCGAGGAGATGTATACCCAAGGCCTATCGTCGGATTGTTACTCGAAGCCTCTGGCCAGAGCATCACATGTTCCGAGTATGAATCTCTCAGAAACATGAGAGTAATTAGAATCCGTTGGGTGAGAAAGACATTACTTGGGCTAGGTGTGACGTAGTCAGCCTAGTGGGGACTGACACACATAGACCGTGTCCTGAACCAAGTGGGTATAAGATGGTGAAGGGAATGAGGCACGATTCATTAGAGCTGCTGAAGGGTTTCAGAATAATTTCTGAGGTCAACCGTTGATCTTTCGATTAATTGGGGATCATGATGTACTACTAGGTGCCACTCATGATCGTTCTATAATTGGTTAATTATAGACGGCCAACATAAATCGAAAGCCTATTTAGTCACACGCACTACGAGTAATCTGAGGTATTTAAAATGAGTTGAAAATTGGATTTTCTAATCAAGAGAGATAAGTCGAATCTGAATTTTTCAGAGACGCATCGGAAGCATAAAATGGCTAAGTCTTTTGAAGACTTATTGGACGTATTAAATGAGTTTAATTCGTATAATTTTAGCTTGGATTTGGCGGGCCAAAGAGGGTCCCCACCCTCTTTGTTTGGCCGGCCACAACAAAAGGGGAAAACCGAATTTTTGGTTCAAATTATAAAATAAACTGAGCGTGATTTGTTTTATAAAATTATGGATAAAGAAATTTATATAAAGAAATTTATATAAAAAGATTTATTTTTCATGGAAATTAAAATAAACCATGGATTGATTTATTTTATTTTATAAAATCAATAATAGATTGATTTACCATGATAAAGAAATTTATATAAATAAATTTATATAAAGAAATTTCTTTCCATAAGAAAAGGGAGACATGATTATTTTTATCATAAATTAAATTATGATAAAAACTTGGCATGATGGAATAATTCATAGAAAAATTTATATGATAAATTTCTTATGAAAATTTATTCCATAAAAAGGAGACTTGGCGATTGAGAGACTACTATATAAAGGAACCAAGGCAAGGCTTGGAGATTAATCTAAGAGATCTAGAAATAAGCCCTCTCTCTCTCTCCTTCTCTCCCTCTCCCTCCTCTAGTGCCGCCGGCCCTAAAAGGAGAACCCCTTTTGCTATGAGCTTCAACCACCACCAAGAAGCTGCCGAAGAAGAAGAAGAAGCGGGCGCTACTCCTTCCTACTTCCCGGAATTTTGATTCCGTTCTTTGTTTGGTGGTTAGTCTTTCCATCTCTCTCTTGGTAATCTTGTCGTGCCTTTGGAGAATCTAGTAGTTCTTGTCGGCACGAAACTCATGGCTTTGCGAAGTTATCCCGAAGAAAATTCAGCGTGGACGCGAATAGAGGCGGAGTTTCCAAGGGACGCGACGGTTGGATCTCGTCCCTTCCTTCGAGTTACGCGAGGTATTAAGTAAATTAGTTTACTTTCTGCAAAATTTTAATATATGATCATGTCTACACAATATAAGGTTGCATGCTAGATGTGTGGTTAAAATAATTTGAGAAATTATTTATGCTAAATCTTCCGCTGCACGTAATTATTTTATAAAATTACGAACCCGCATGCATGTCAACATGCACCCGGTCCCAACAGTGGTATCAGAGCCGGTTAGTGTTCGACATAATCATATAATTGTTTTGCGGAAAACATTGTCATGATCTCAATTTTGGAAAAATTTCCAATTATGGAAACTTTCCAATTATGATAAATTTTAGATTTAGGAATTTCAAAGTTTGGAAATCCTCATGAAATTTCGCAAACTTTTGAAATATCCTAGTTTCTAAAATTTTATGATAATTGTGAAAACATCTCATTTTTGGAAACTTTCCAATTTTGAAAATTTCCTATTTTGGAAATTTTCCAATTTTTGAAATATGTATGTTTTCTTTGTACCAGAAACATACAATTATTCTGAAAACCTATTATGAAATCTCGCAATTTTGGACACTTTCTTTCAAGAAAGTCTAGACAAATTTATGGATCATTAATTGACAATTAAATTCGAATTGGTTTTAAATTATTAACAAAATTCTTTATTTTGGATTGAGCCTCGGGGAGTCGTCCAATTTAATGTTAGTTGTTGTAATTTAATTTCCTATTTTGAATAAAATTGTCATGTTTAATTTGGTTACGCCTCAGGGAGCGGACCAAATTAGATTTATAACAAATTCTTTTTTTTGGCTATCTGAGCCTCGGGGAGCCACCCAAAGAAAATAATTTGTTGGAATTAATAGATCCATAAATAAAATATGTAATCAAATCTTGGAAATTTTGAGGTGACTCTCAAACGATAATTTCCTTATTTGATTTAAGAGGTGATGCTCTTACATATTGTTGTCTCCAAAATTAATTAGGAAAATGGTTTCCTATAGAGTTTTCTTAAAAGAGATTTTCATGAAAATAATATGTGGTTGAATTAAGGGAATCTGTCTCTTAATTTAATAAGATTTAATTTAGAGAAATCAAAGTCTTAAACATATTATTTCCGAAATTGATTATGACAATTTAGGAAATTGTTTCCCAAAACAATTCCTTAAATAAAGTATAAAATTAGAATTAGGAAATCTGGTTCCTAATTCAATTAATGAGACTTGATAAATTAAGTCACATACATACTTTATTAAGAAAATTGTTAGTACATGACATAATTATATGTCATGAATGTGCTTAGAAAAGAAAGGATGAGACCCAAAACCCCTTACAAAATATTAAGGCCAACACATTCCATTAATATGGTTAGAACCAGAGTTTTGTTTCTCGTTTGGGTTGATGGACACATCCATGCCCGGCTTGAACCTCAACATGTTCAAACCATGGAATTAGTTTATGATTAATATAGTTGGAGTCAGAGGTCAATCCTTAGTTTTGGTTGTTGGACACATCCAAGCCTGACTAAACGGTTGAATGAGCTCCAACCATATTAAAACTATTTCTTGATTAATGGGTCAGCCTTAAGCTTGGAGCATCGATTTGTTGTGCCACAGCCATGGTCGATATAAAGAGAGGTGCAGTTGGGTGCTATGTATATTGTTGCATACTTGTTAATGAGTTAACAACCCAATGATTTATGCAAACATTCAATTAGTTGATAGCATAAAGTTATAATTACATATATGTGATATGTAATCGGTATAATTACCTACCTTCATAGCTAAGAATAACTTGATGGTCATAGCCATGGTTGTTCTTATCTATGGTTGGATATCAACCTATTTAGAGATGTTCCTACGATCTCCCGAATTGATAAAAAGGGTTATTCAATTCGAAAAATAAATAAGATTTAATTAATGTATATTGATGCATTCTTCTTATTACATAACCTCAATTTGTATTTCTAGGATAATCACCTGATCATGTCTTCTCTGAATTTGCCTTCCATTTTGGACACCAATAAGTTAAATAAGAACAAAAGGATTGAAAAGACACCAAAAGGCACTTGCCATCACTGCGGCAAGGAGGGTCACTGATGGACCCGATTTAGCTAATTAAAGTTGCCACGAAATGTGTGGATCCGTCAGAATTTAGAATTTATAGAAATGTGCTGGAAACACTTTTTGCAATCAAAATATGAAAACGTAGTAAAGGGGCCACAGGTCGTATTTTTCTCGGAGCTAGTTGTTGTGTTTGATTCTAACTTGGTTTATGTGTCGTTTGTGTTTTCGGGTTTCAAATAGATATTCGGGTTTTGGGATTGCAATCAGAAATGGAAAAGCAATGAAAATAAAAGAAACCAAACTAATGAACCAAACAAGATGATAGCAATTAATAGCTCAATCAATGGGCAATTATATCAATCAATGTAATGTTGCAATATTCAGGGAATTAAAGCTGATATTAGATCGATCCTAGTGCTGATTGATACTATGCAGATATTTTCCTAAGAATTACCTCTTATGACCATCCACATGCAAACAATCCATAAACAACTAGTACAAGTTCGGTGCCAAAGCTTCCCTTGACCCAAGTGCAGAAATGCAAGCTTAACTTGCTGAAAAGAAGATTTCAATTCAAAAATGCAATGACTGCAAAAGAGACTAAGTTTAAGTTCAGGAATACACTACAAATCGCACTCAACTTGATACAAAACCTTGCCGAATCTGTGTTGGTGCAGAATGCACCTAAGTCAAAACCTGTGTTTTGATAATGGCAACGTAGCTCAAATGTTAAGTCTTACTTGTTGTCTAACAAGTTACTCTAGTGTACAGGAAAAGCCCTAGCGAAGGACTGCTAGGCACTGGCGAAGGAATGCCTGGGTAAAATGACCTAGCAAAGGACTGCTAGGCACTGGCGAAGGAATGCCAGAGTCAAAAGCCCTAGCGAAGGACTGCTAGGCGCTAGGCGAAGGACAGCCTGGGACTGAAGCCCTAGCGAAGGAATGCTAGGCACCGAGCGAAGGGCAGCTCGGCATCCAAGACCTGACAAAGGACCGTCAGACAAAAGTCCAACCAAAGGAGCAGTTGGCATCAGGTAAATTCTCCCGAGAGAAGTAGGTGAGGACGCGTTTCCCGTCGAGGGAACAGTAGGCGTCGATTCGACCTAGGGCTCCATTTTGGAGACCAAAGTCAGAACCAAGACAGCTAAGGCTGTATAAAATAATTGTTTTATTGTGTTTTGGACTAACCCTGGATCCAGGACTGAAGGAACGTGTGTCTGCAACTCAGAGAGCCTCAAAGGAGTGAGGCAGCAGCTGAGCAGGGCGCCCCCAAGGTGAACCAGAACCAAGTGAAGCAAAAAGGGCTTCGGCTGCTTACTGGCAGGGCGCCCTCAGCAGCCAAGGCGCCCTCGTCAGCCAGGGCGCCCTCAGAAACCAGGGCGCCTCCGCGCCCAAGACTGTGAAGCTTCATCTTTATCCACAGCCGAGATTTCTGCGCGGAAGAAGTCAGCCAAGGCGCCCTCTGCGACCAAGGCGCCTCCAGAGTCAAACTTATCCCTATTCGGATGGGATGACGCTTGACCGAGCTAAAAGTGGAT
This sequence comes from Boesenbergia rotunda, assembly GCA_024364735.1. Classification (NCBI taxonomy): domain Eukaryota; kingdom Viridiplantae; phylum Streptophyta; class Magnoliopsida; order Zingiberales; family Zingiberaceae; genus Boesenbergia; species Boesenbergia rotunda. Next base: position 387,619 of record JAGFNQ010000975.1, on the reverse strand, counting down.
CGCTGGACACATGGCAGGGCGCCCCCGACGTCCAGGGCGCCCCAGGGTGCTATAAATAGCACCCAACGCCCAGGCCTTTCACAACACTCTCGATCCAAAGCTTCCACGCTCTTCTGTGCTCACGCCTTGTTCCGGAAACAACCCAACTCGAGCGACGACGTCCCACTACTCCGGAAAGTCAACCTACAACCGGACGTCGGTAAAAGAAGAGATTTTTTTATTAAAAGTTTATAGTGCTATACTTGTAAATCTATTTTTGTAAACTGATTTTGCGCGTATATAGAATTGCCCATAGTAAACGGTCAACGACCGTGGGCCTTGGAGTAGGAGTCGACACATGCTCCGAACCAAGTAAATCGACTGTGTCTTTGTGCTGTGTGCTTTTAATTTTATTTTTTCCGCTGCGTACGTACTCTTTACGAAAGTCCGAACGATTTCCGATATTCACCCCCCCTCTATCGGTTTTCTCGATCCAACAAGTGGTATCAGAGCGGGGAAGTTCAAACTTGGTGCAACCACCAGTTTGAAAATTTCTTTTCGGATTTTCCTTATTATTTTCGAATTTGTTTTATTATTTTTTCCTGTTCTAATTTTTTTGTTAATCGAGGTTGGTGCAACACCCCTCGATATTTTATTTCCCTTATCCAGCACTACTAATCCAAGACCTAGTCTTGGAAAATTTGTTTTTCTGTTAGTTTTTCTGTTACAGATTAAAATGGCCATGCAAGAAGGATTCAGCACCGCCAGACCTCCACTTTTCAGTGGAGAAGACTTTTCTTACTGGAAAAGTCGTATGGAGGTCCACCTGAAAACTCAGGTGGATATGTGGATCATCATCCAGTCCGGTCTGGAGATCCCCAAAGACGCCAAAGGACAACCACAAAGCTACTCGGAATGAGACAACACCCTAAAACGCAAAATAGAAGCCGATGCAAAAGCAACACAAACCCTACAATGCGGGCTGACAAAGGAAGAGCTGAACCGAGTAGGCCCCTTCAATAGTGCCAAAGAGCTATGGGCAAAATTGATTGAGCTACACGAAGGAACGTCAGACACCAGGATCAGCAAGAGGGATCTGCTCCTGAACAAATTGTACACTATCAAGATGGCCGATAACGAAACAGCAGCCCAACTCCACGCACGCATCCAAGAATTAATGAACGGTCTTCACACGATAGGCCACAAGGTCGAAAATCGTGACCTAATAAGGTATGCCCTAAACGCTTTCCCTAGAAATACCTTGTGGGCATCTATGGTAGATGCATACAAGTTTCAAGGGATCTCTCCAAATTAAATTAGATGAATTATTTTCTGAGTTAGAAACTTCATGAGCAGACTAACTGCAATATGGCCGAGAAGAGTATTGCCTTTTTTTGCAGGAAAAACTAGAAAATCGACAAAAAAGAAACCTCAACCTCAATCCGAGCCCAACTCTGATTCAGATGAAGAAGATGAAGAAGGAGATCAATCTGAGCTGGTCCGATTGGCCCGAAGCTACTACAAAAAATTGAAAAATCAAGCCAACACACGGAGGACAAGCCGAAGAAAGGACGAACCAGCTGAACCATCAAATGACAAACACAAGCCCAACGTAACCTGCTACGAGTGCAAGAAGAAGGGCCACTACAAGACAGAATGTCCAAATCTGAAGGAGTCCAAGAAGACAAGAAGGAAAAAGGCACTCCAAGCAACCTGGGACGAATCTTCCTCAGAAGAAGAAGAGGAAGCACCCCAGTCAAACCTACTAGCCCTGACCGCCTCAGAAAAAGTCGAGACTGAGTCAGAATCAGAACAGGACGACGGCGAGCTAACTTTTACAGAGGACGGCGAAATTAAGGTAACTGGTTTTAATAGATTTCAATTAAGTGAATTAATTTCGTTTCTTTCTCGAGATTTGGCAAAAGCCAAACTTCGAGTCGAGTCCCTCCGACAGGAAGTAAAACTCCTGAAAGAGGGAGCTGACTCTAAACCCTTAACCGAGAATGTTCAGGAAGGAACTCCTACTCAAGTTGAAAAACTTGAAAAGGAAAATTCCTCCCTGAAAACTCAGGTTAAGGATCTTAGATCAGCCTTAGAACGATTTACTTCTGGTTCCAAAAATCTTGACATGATTCTTGGGAAACAGAAGTCCGTTCTAAATCGATCCGGACTTGTCTATCGAACCAAATCCCGACAAAGATCGTATTTGGCTGTACTGAATCATTCCAGAGGAAAAATTCAGGCATGGGTACCTAAACTGTGCCTGAACCAACCAACTGGATCAAATCAGTATTGGATCGCCAAGGACAAGATTCACATATTGCCTAACCATCACCGTGGCTTTAGTCCAGGGGGAGCCAAACTGAAAACAATATTTATAGTTTATTAAAATTTAATTTTTTTTGATTGCAAATTGTTTGATTGATTGTTTATTTAAAATTTCTGCAATTTACCATGCTTAAAATTAGAAATGGTTAGTATAAGGACTGAACACACTTAACTGAAACTTGACAACATAGTATTGGGTGGAGGTGAGATGATAGTACGTTAGGGAAGCCAATTTGGCGGAACTAGCCGAAGCTACCGATCCAAGACCCAAACTAGTTAGACCAGAAATTTTTCAAAGAATAATTTTGAAAATGAAATTTCATTAAAAGGCTTTGTCAAGGAAAGGGTGGATGATCCCATAAGGCTACGGCCAAAGAAGGTCTAGTGCCTCGCCAAGACCTGGAAGCCAATTTTTGAAATTCAAATTCAAATTAATTTTTATCAAATTCGAATCTAACACAAAAATTCAGTTATTTGTAGATTTAAACTTCTTTTGAAAAATTTAATTGTTTTCAAAATTAAGTTTTTCAAAAATTTTTAATTGTTTTCAAAATTAAGTTTTTCAAAAATTTAATCGTTTTTAAAATTAAATAAGTTTTTAAAATTTAATTATTTTTAAAATAAACTTTCAACTTTCAAAACTATTAAAACCTGTCTCACAAAACCTATAAGGTTAACGTGATTGAAAACCCTAGATTTGGGTGAGACAGACTAGGCAGTGAAGCTCAATTTAAGCTATTCCTGATTCTAATTGGATCCAAATCAAGAAAATTCTTTATGCGTAAGAACATAAAGATTTGGACCAATGGATGTTGGATAGCGGTTGCTCCGGACACATGACTGGAGATAAATTGAAGTTCACCAAGCTCAAACTCAAAAACCTAGGCTCAATGGCATTTGGTAATAATGCTACACTCAAGGTAATTGGGTCAGGTAATATTGAGCTTAAATCTGATTTCATTATTAAGAAAGTTCTATTGGTTGAAAACTTTACTTTTAACTTGCTTAGCATAAGTCAATTATGTGATTCTGGTTATATAGTTACTTTCAACAATTCTAACTGCCTGATTAGAAATGAACAAGACTCAGAAATCATACTTAAGGGCACTAGAAAAAACAATGTATACACTATAAATCTTCCCCTTATACCCAAATGTATGTTAACGCAATTAGAACAATCAAACCTCTGGCATAGGAGATTAGGTCATACCAATTTGAGAACTATCTCAAAAATTACCCAACTTGGCTTAATCAAAGGTATCCCCAAAACAAAAATAATGAAAACCTAATATGTGAATCATGTAATCAAGGTAAACAAACCAAATCCAATTACAAACTAATCCAGTCTGATTTAACTCAAACCACACTTGAGCTCCTGCACCTTGACCTATTTGATTCACATGGAGCCAAGTCACTACGCGGGAACCGATACTGCTTAGTAATAGTTGATGATTACTCAAGGTTTACCTGGGTAAGGTTCCTAAAAACCAAAGATGAAACCCTAAACCTATTTATTGAATTCTGTAAACTAATTGAAAATCAAAACAACACTAAAATTAAAAGACTTAGGAGTGATCACGGGGGAGAATTTGAGAATCAACGGTTTGAGGAATTCTGTAAGGTAAATGGGTATTTACATAAATTTTCATGTCCTAGAACCCCCCAACAAAATGGGATAGTCGAGTGAAGGAATAGAACATTACAAGAAGCCGCTAGGGCTATGCTCAACAAATTTAAACTAGCAAACCAATTTTGGGCAGAAGCAACTAGTACAGCCTGTTATATCCAAAATAGGGTTTTGATTAACAAACGACACAACAAAACCCCCTATGAACTGTACTACCATAGACTCCCAAACCTACATTACCTAAAGGTCTTTGGGTGCAAAGTCCATATCCTAAATACCAAAGACTATTTAGGAAAATTTCAATCCAAGTCAAACCCAGGTATTTTCCTAGGGTATTCAACCACAAGTAGAGCCTATAGAGCTTACAACAATCAAACTAAGAAAATTGAAGAAACAACAAACTTAATTTTCGATGAAGAAATTAATTCAACATCTAATAATCTAGACCCAATTTCATCAAACTCTGACCAAGAAAATAATGAACAAATTATTGAACCATTAATTGAACCCTTACACGAACCAATAAATGAATTAACTGAACCAAGAATCGAACCAACAAATGAACCAGCCCAAAGAGTCGAATCAAATAGTGAACCAAACCGACTAGCTGGACCTGAGGCTGAACCAAGCTCTAGAAGAACAAAGAAACCCAGACTTAGTCACCCAACTGATCAAATTGTGGGTGATCCAACTCTAGGAGTCAGGACTAGGTCCTCCTATAGGAAGCTTAGCCAAATAGCTATGATATCAAAAATTGAACCCAAAACTATAGAGGAAGCCCTACCTGATCCTGATTGGATCATAGCAATGCAAGAAGAACTAGCTCAATTCGAGAGAAACCAAGTCTGGGAATTAGTACCTAAACCTGAGGGCAAATCCGTCATTGACACTAAGTGGGTCTTTAGGAATAAGCTGAATGATCAAGGAGAAATAGTCAGAAATAAAGCCCGCTTAGTAGCAAAGGGTTTCAGCCAAGTAGAGGGATTAGACTACAATGAAACATATGCCCCAGTAGCTAGACTTGAGTCCATTAGAATGTTGTTAGCCTTTGCATCCCATAAAGGATTTAAGTTATATCAAATGGATGTAAAGTCAGCCTTTTTAAATGGATTCATTAAAGAAGAAGTATATGTAGGACAACCCCCAGGGTTTGAGGACCTAGACAAACCTAACCACGTTTTCAAACTAACCAAAGCATTATATGGGCTAAAACAAGCACCTAGGGCCTGGTATGAACGGTTATCAACCTATTTAACTTCTAAAGAATTTAAACAAGGCCAAATTGACTCAACTTTATTTATTAAAACCCTAGGAAAAGATATATTTATTGCCCAAATCTACGTAGATGACATAATCTTTGGGTCCACCAACACAAACTTCCTAAAAGAGTTTGTCAAAATAATGGAAAATGAATTTGAAATGAGCTTAGTTGGTGAGCTTAACTTTTTCCTAGGCTTACAAATTAAACAAACTAGGGATGGTAACTACGTTCATCAATTCAAATATGCTAAAGAGTTAATAAAGAAATTTAAGATGGATAATTCTAAAAGCATAAGTACCCCTATGGCCACTATTGTAACAATAGATAGTGACCCTGATGGTAAACCAGTAGACCTTAAACTCTATAGGAGTATGATAGGTAGCCTACTATACCTTACAGCCAGTAGACCTGATATTCTTTTTGCTGTAGGGATGTGTGCTAGATACCAAACCTGTGCTAAGGAAACACACTTAGCAGCCCTAAAAAGAATACTAAGATATGTAAAGGGCACCCTAAATGTAGGTATTTGGTATCCTAGGACCTCAACTTTTGATTTAACAGGATACTCAGATTCTGACTATGATGGCTGTAAATTAGATAGAAAGAGCACAAGTGGAAGCTGCCAACTGTTAGGTCAGAGTCTAGTTAGTTGGTGCAGCAGAAAACAACACTGTGTAGCTCTATCCACAACTGAAGCTGAGTATGTGGCCTTAGGAGAGTGTGTTGCTCAACTTTTATGGATGATGCAGACACTTAAGGACTTCCAGCTCAACTACACCCAAACTCAAGTATTTATTGACAATATAAGTTCAATTAATTTAACTAGGAATCCAATCCAACACTCCAGAACCAAACATATAGAAGTCAAACATCATTTTGTAAGAGACCATGTAGCTAGGGGTGAAATAGTACTTAAGTATATTGACTCTAAATCCAACCTAGCTGATATATTCACAAAACCCTTACCTGAATCTGAGTTCAGCTCACTAAGAAGGCAGTTAGGATTGTGCTCAGTAGAATAGATTATTTTTTTGATTTAATTTTTTTTTTAAAATTAGAATTTGAAAAACTGCTTTACTTAATTTCAAAATTAGTTTTCATTTTCGACTTAGTTTTATATTTCAAAACTACCCCCTTTTCAAAACTAGGGCTTTTTCGAAAATGGACTTAGCCTAGGTCCTAACCCTAGAACTGCATGCACCTATAGACTTAGAAGCCAGCATCTCACAAGCACCTTAGGGTACTTTTGATTGATAACCTAGAAAGGGTTGAGATGCTTAGGTCTTTGCCTTAATTCAAGATGCTTTAAGTCAGTGCATCTGCAGTAATTGGGGCACTAAATACAACTTACACAGCAATCAAGTTAAGTGTCAAGCTTAGAAAATCTAACTTGAACAGAAGCACTTAACTTGACTAACTCTAGCAAAAACTACTGTTTCTAACAGTTAGTAAGTAGCTAATTGGGTTAGACAGGTCCCTACAGAGAAAATTGACTGAGTTAATTTATGTCAAAATTAGGAATTGATTCAGTACAGCAAAATCTTACTTATTTCTTTTATGCAATCTTATTTTTTGCTACTCTTATCTGTTTTGATATATGGCAAAGGGGGAGAGATAGAAAAGGAGAGAGTAAAATTAAAATTAATTTTTGTTATTCAAAAAGTTTGCATAAGGAAATTTTTTTTAGCTGTTCATAAAGCTTTCAAAGTTTTTTTCCTATTCATTCAAAAAGTTTTCAAAATCTTCTTTGGGAAAGGAGAGAGTAAAACATTTTTGCTCAAATATTTTTCTCAAATATTTTTTTACTTTATCCTTTATTCAAAACGCTTTCAAAATACTTAAGTTTAAATTTTTCTAAGTACTTAAACTTTTCAAAAACCTTTTCAAAATTAGCTAAGTACTTAAGGAAAAATCTTCTTCAAATTATTAACTAAGTACTTAGGTTTTTTTAAAATTTATTAAGTAAGTACTTAAGTTTTTCAAAATTCGTTACGTACTTAAATATTCAAAAATTTATTATTAAGTACTTAAGCTTTCCAAAATGTACTAAAGTTTTTTTCTTCTTACTTAAGCCTTTGAAATCTTACCAAGTACTTAAGTTAACACTTTCAAAACTTTTGAGTACCTCAAAACTTAAAACGTTAAACCTTTTTAAGTACTCTAATTATGCTTCAAAAACTTACCTATGTACTTTTATCTTAAGTTATTGAAAGATCTCCAAGTACCTAAAACTTAAGTTTTCAAAGTACAAGTAAAGTTTTTAACCCCACGAATTTTTGAAAAATCTAGGGGGAGATTCCTTCCAGGGGGAGGGAACAAATTTCTTGCTTTTGATTAAACTTAACTTTTTGAACTAGGGTTGCCATAAATCAAAAAGGGGGAGATTGTTGGTGCAGAATGCACCTAAGTCAAAACCTGTGTTTTGATAATGGCAACATAGCTCAAAAGTTAAGTCTTACTTGTTGTCTAACAAGTTACTCTAGTGTACAAGAAAAGCCCTAGCGAAGGACTGCTAGGCATTGGCGAAGGAATGCCAGGGTAAAAAGACCTAGCAAAGGACTGCTAGGCACTGGCGAAGGAATGCCAGAGTCAAAAGCCCTAGCGAAGGACTGCTAGGCGCCAGGCGAAGGACAGCTTGGGACTGAAGCCCTAGCGAAGGAATGCTAGGCATCGAGCGAAGGGCAGCTCGGCATCCAAGACCTGACAAAGGACCGTCAGGCAAAAGTCCAACCAAAGAAGCGGTTGGCATCAGGTAAATTCTCCCGAGAGGAGTAGGTGAGGACGCGTTCCCCGTCGAGGGAACAGTAGGCGTCGGTTCGACCTAGGGCTCCATTTTGGAGACCAAAGTCAGAACCAAGACAGCTAAGGCTGTATAAAATAATTGTTTTATTGTGTTTTGGACTAACCCTGGATGCAGGACCGAAGGAACGTGTGTCTGTAACTCAGAGAGCCTCAAAGGAGTGAGGCAGCAGCTGAGCAGGGCGCCCTGAGTGTCCAGGGCCCCCCCAAGGTGAACCAGAACCAAGTGAAGCAAAAAGGGCTTAGGCTGCTTACTGGGCAGGGCGCCCTCAGCAGCCAAGGCGCCCTCATCAGCCAGGGCGCCCTCAGAAACCAGGGCGCCTCCGCGCCCAAGACTGCGAAGCTTTATCTTTATCCACAGCCGAGATTTCTGCGCGGAAGAAGTCAGCCAAGGCGCCCTCTGCGACAAAGGCTCCTCCAGAGTCAAACTTATCCCTATTCGGATGGGATGACGCTTGACCGAGCTAAAAGTGGATCGCTGGACACGTGGCAGGGCGCCCCCGACGTCCAGGGCGCCCTAGGGTGCTTTAAATAGCACCCAACGCCCAGGCCTTTCACAACACTCTCGATCCAAAGCTTCCACACTCTTCTGTGCTCACGCCTTATTCCGGAAACTGCCCAACTCGAGCGACGATGTCCCACTGCTCCGTAAAGTCAACCTACAACCGGACGTCGGTAAAAGAAGAGATTTTTTTATTAAAAGTTTATAGTGCTATACCTGTAAATCTATTTTTGTAAACTGATTTTGCGTGTATATAGAATTGCCCATAGTAAACGGTCAACGACCGTGGGCCTTGGAGTAGGAGTCGACACAGGCTCCAAACCAAGTAAATTTACTGTGTCTTTGTGCTGTGTGCTTTTAATTTTATTTTTTCCGCTGCGTACGTACTCTTTACGAAAGTCCGAACGATTTCCGATATTCACCCCCCCTCTATCGGTTTTCTCGATCCAACAATCTGCTCTTGATACAAGGTGCAGAATTCATCAACTTGATACACAAAACTATTGTGCCAAGTATGATGCTAACAACCCCGAGATGGAACTAGTCGATCAGGTTGGAAAGGTAGCTATCAGTAAAGCATTTTGCAGCAATGAATGAATACAATTCAGACCAAGGATGGATAAATTCAGATACAAATTTAAGGCCTCAAGTGAATGCGCAGAACTGCATGCTGAAATTGCAGGAATAAAATGCAAACATTTCGGAAACTGATTTGGATGCTAAAACCAAATAAAACCACTAATTCGAATGCAATAGAATTCCAACTCAGATCTCACTGATGCAAACTTCAGCCTATCCCAACTAAAACAATGCAGAAATTGCAATTGAAACTCAGGCAAACTGATTAGCAGGTTGTAGAAAACAAATGCAGAAGTGCAGAGTTAACTGCAGATTTTAGTAGCAAACTAGATGCAAACAAGCATAATCAGCTGCGGAATTGACAAGCTAAAACTGAGAAAAGATGCAGAAAAATCGTGTGCTCTCCTACACAATTCAGGACTTCAACTGATACTTGCCAAAATGAAATTGAAACTTCAGAAATGGGGTTTGATATGCATATGAGCTAAGCTAAAATTCAGAAATAAAACCCATTGAGAAATAAACTCGAATCTAATACATTAACACACTAAATGCTATCTTCAATTGCAGGAAATAAACTAAACATTAATCGAATTGGAACTAAACTAAACTTTTCGAAGCTGAACAGAATTCTGCAAACAGGGGCTGATACGCATGGGATACTGAATTCAGAAACAAAAGTGTGCAGAAACAAACACTAAAATGCAAGAACTAAATGCAGTGGTTTAGCCACAACTCAATTGCATCTACAAATAGAACAGATTGACATCGAATTCGTGAACCTAATTTACAGAAAAGATGAAGAAACGAAACTGAAACTTGCTGAAGTTTACTGATACGCAGGGAAAGAAAATTGAGCATAAACTGATACACAATAATTAAACATGAATTAAACTAGGATTTAAAAGCAAATGGGCATCAACAAACAATAAATCTAATTAACTTACATAATCTAAACTGATTAAAGCAGTAACAATTCAGAAACCAAACTTAACCAATCTGAAATTCAGAAACAATAAATGGCACGCAGCAAAAGGGGATTACAGCTAAAAGAAAACTGAAATTAGCTAAATAACTAAGCCTCAATCCTCCCTAAGCTCAAAATCTTCTTGGTCGTCAAGCAAGAGCTGGCTTCGAACCCCTAGGCTCAGCAAATCAATGGAGCGCAGCTTCAATCGACCAATCTGCTCAAACTGCCTCAGCTGGGAAGATTCCAGTCCAATCTCTTCTGTCTCAATGGATGGCTTGCGATTGTGATTTGAAGAACATCTGAGCTCACCTGAGAACCCCTACAAGCAGCTCAAATGGTCGGAAATGGCTTGTGGACGAGACACAATCGATTGGTAGCAGAGATGCCAAAACCATCAAACACCCTTGTTCTGGCACAAATTGAGCTGAAATCTCGATCAAAATTGTCTTCCACGGATTCAGATGATGATCAAATGGAGAAATTGAGGTGGTCGCGCCTCGAATTGGAGAAAAACTTGAAGAAAAGCTATGAACTATCGAAGAAGACGACTACTGCGGCGGAGACGCGACACTGTGCGTTGTGGGAAATTTTTCCTTAAGTAATTAACATTGGACGGCTCAGATTGATTGGAGGAGATCCAACGGCTGATCTTTTTCTGATTTGATCCAAACTTTTATGATGATGATCTGGGGTCAGGATCTGCCTTGTAGTAGCTCGGATCCTCCATATTTGCAACGGATGGTCCAGATCAACCTCATCTTTGAATGGACGATCTAGAGCCCTCTGAGCTTGATCCAACGGTTGATTGAGCTCTGATTGGGATGAAACCTTCAGATCTTGATCAGAGTGCTTGATCAACCCTAACCCTAGCTCGGATTGCTTCCGATAGTCCCAGATGGCTCAGATCTAGCCGCTCTTGAATCGGACGGCCCGGATTAATCGTAAGCTTGATAATTCGATCCGGTTCCACTTCCAACTCAAGTTTGACCCAGTATGCCCTAGGTCCAGGATCCTTTCATGCCTACAAAAATATATCAGAAAATTAGTGGCCAAATAATTGAATTTAATGCAAATTTGCAATTAAGTCCAAAATAAGAGTAAGTTCTAAAACCTAGGGCAATTTCACAATTAAGCAATAAAAACATAGGTCAAACATGGATTTTAGCAATTAAAATAATCAACAAAATGGTATCTATCAGTCACTGGTGAAGAAACTACAAAGTTTATCTTGAGTCCTTGAAGAAGAAGGCATCCGATGCCCCATCCTCTTCAGGGGCTAAGGAATAGAAGAAGACTCGTCAAGGGAGAAGCAAATTTGCGAGTTGGAAATGGAGCAAAGATTGCTGCTGTTGCCATCGGAACATATTTGCTAAAGCTCCCTACTGGACGTGTCTTAGAATTGGATAATTGTTATTTTGTTCCTTCGTTAATAAAGAACATTGTATCTATTTCATACTTGAATGAAAAGGGTTATCATTTAACTTTTAGTAACAATTGTTGTTACATAACTTTAAATGGTGTTCTTTATGGGACCGAAACTTTGTGCAATGGTATCTACACGTTAGATTTATCCAGTGACGTTTTCAATATCGAAGTTAGCAACAAACGTGCTTGAATAGATAATCGAATAGACTCCTATACGTGGCATTATCGTCTTGGCCATGTAAGTAAGAAACGCATGACCAAATTACACCGATGTGGAATTCTGGAATCATTTGAACCCGGTTCATTTGATACATGCGAATCATCCTTGAAAGGCAAGATGACCAAGTTATCTTTTTCCAGAAAAGATAAACAAGTGGGAGAATTGCTTGGTCTAATACATACTGATGTATGTGGACCAATGTCAACTCTTGCACAAGGAGGCTATAGCTACTTCATTACCTTTATCGATGATCACTCATGATTCGGGTATGTGTTCTTAATGAAACATAAATCTGAAGCATTTGAGAAATCCAAAGAATTCAGAAGTAAAGTAGAGAAACAGCTTGGCAAAAGTATTATGATACTTCGATCCGATCGGGGTGGTGAATACTTGTGTCAAGAGTTTCAAGATTATCTTAGGGACAATGGGATATTGTCTCAATGGACTCCGCCGTATACACCACAGCATAATGGTGTATCTGAGAGGCGTAACCGAACCTTGATGGACATGGTTAGATCTATGATGAATCATTCAACTCTTCCAAAATCTTTTTGGGGGTATGTGCTTAGGACAGCTGTTTACTTGGTAAACAGAGTCCCTACCAAGGTAGTCTCTACTACTCCATTTGAGACATGGAATAGTAAGAAACCTCATTTATCTCACCTAAAGATATGGGGTTGTCCTGCTTATGTAAAGCGGACTGTATCAGACAAATTGGATGCTAAGTCTGATAAATATCTATTTATTGGATACCCTAAGGAAACGAAAGGTTACCAATTCTATCATCCCTTGGAACAAAAGGTGTTTGTTTCAAGGCATGCTGTATTTCTGGAAAAAGAATTTCTTTTACAAGAAAGCAGTGGGAGTAGTATTGAACTTGAAGAAGTTCAAGAAACTCCAATAGACATTACAGAGACACCTAGTCTAGACCCACAACCAATAACTCATAATGATGAGCTATCAGTTGAACCTAAAACCACACCACTACTTCGTAGATCTGATAGGACACGCAATATTCCAGAGAGATACGGATTTCTCGTAAGTGAATCGAACGACGTGTTACTCGATGATGAACCTATCAGTTATGACGATGTTCTGAAAAGTTCAGAAAGGGACAAATGGCTTGAAGCCATGAAGTCGGAAATGGATTCCATGTACGAAAATCAAGTATGGGACTTGGTTAACCCACCTGAAGGGATTAAGCCCATAGGGTGCAAGTGGTTTTACAAGAAGAAAACCGACATGGAAGGTAATGTTGTTACCTTTAAAGCTAGATTAGTGGCAAAAGGATATCGTCAGAAACAAGGAATTGATTATGACGAAACCTATTCGCCAGTAGCTATGCTTAAATCCATTCGGATGCTCCGGGCCATAGCAGCTCATTATGATTATGAGATATGGCAAATGAATGTGAAAACAGCTTTCCTTAATGGAAACCTGCTTGAGGATGTATACATGATGCAACCTGAAGGTTTCACAACGGTTGATAAAACCAAAATATGCAAGCTTCGATGATCCATATATGGACTGAAGCAAGCATCCAGGAGCTGGAACATCCGTTTTGATGAGACAATCAAAGAGTTTGATTTCTCACAAAATCCTGACGAACCTTGTGTGTACAAGAAGGTTAGTGGGAGTGCAGTCGTATTCCTAGTATTATACGTCGATGACATATTACTTATAGGAAACGATATATCAGTCTTACAGTCAGTTACAATTTGGTTGTCCAAAACTTTCTCCATGAAAGACCTGGGAGAAGCAACCTATATCCTTGGGATTAGAATCTATAGAGATAGATCAAAACGGTTGCTTGGTCTTTCGCAGTCTATATATATAGACTGAGTGCTAAAAAGGTTTAGCATGTCAGAATCCAAGAAGGGTTACCTTCCCATCAGGCATGGGATCAACCTTTCAAAGTCTATGTGTCCGCGCACAGAAGACGAGAGGATTTGCATGAATAAGATTCCTTATGCATCCGCAATAGGATCTATCATGTATGCTATGTTATGTACTAGGCCCGATGTATCGTATGCTCTGAGCGTCACAAGCAGATACCAGCCTGATCTAGGAATGGATCATTGGGCGGCTATCAAGACAATCCTTAAGTACTTAAGAAGAACTAAGGATGTGTTCCTAATATATGGAGAAGGAGATATGGTAATATGTGGGTATACATGTAACGACCCAGAAAATCTTCTCAATATTTTATTTAAAATATTGATCATGTCTAAATAGTTGGGGAAGGAACCTAGAGATACTAGTACGAGTTCTAGTCTAATTTCCCATAATTTTCCCATATAAATTAAGAAGCTATGTACCAATGGGCCTTATATGGGCTCCAAAAATGGGTTTTAATTAGGTGGAATTTAATATAAATATAAAAGAATTATAATTAGGAATTTTAGCATGATTATGGGTGAGTTTTAGGGAATTTTCGAAATTAAGGAGAAATGAAATAAAAAAGAAAATAAAAATAAAGTGCATGCACCAAGGATTAAACCTTAGACCTAGTCTACAACCATGCATGCACTAACCAATTCACCTAGCAAGGGAGTGCTATAAGGGAATGAAGTGGATTTTAGTTAAGATTTGGGAAAGAATGAAGAGTCATCAAGGGAAGAGACACCATGACTCTTCACTTACCCTCCTTAATGTGGCATAAAAGCATAAGAGAAGGAGTTACATTTCTCCTCTCTTCTTCCAACAAGTCACTTGCTCTCCTCTTCTTCTTCCTCCCCTCCTAGCCGAAACCCCCAAGCCCCCTTCTCCCTTGGGAAAAGTTCACATAAGCCTCCACTTTGAAGATCTAAGGCCCTCTACAAGGATACAAGGGCTAAGGAGAAGTTTAGAGACAAGGAGGTTCTCTTGTTATTTTCTATTCAAAGTTTGTAAGCAAGATCAAGGAAGGTAAGACCCCCTCACCTGTGGTATGATAGCTTTCAAAGTTATTTGTCATGATCTAGGTCTTATTGGCATGATATGTTGGAAAAATCCATGAATAGGGCTCATGAAGGTTTCGGCCAAGGCATGCTTTGGGCTAGAAATCATGTTAAAGACTTCATTTATATTTTCAAATGTTTAACCATGTTAGGTGAAGTATAAATGTATGATTTTGGAAGTTTTGTAGCACCCCAACAACCCCCTAGGGTTTTGGCCACATCAAGGTAAAGGGGCTAGGGTAAACTCTAACCTTTCCAAGCATGACTAGTGTGTTTCCTATGATGTCTTATGGGTAATAATGGTGGTTGGTATGAATTTTCCTATGGGCTTGTTACCCTTCTAGGGTTTCGGCCAATTCATGGATTAGGCTTAGGACTTGGGTTAAGTCCAATCAAGGGTCCAAATGGTTTTCCATGGCATGATATATAAGGTATGGGATGTTAAGCATGACCTAGGCACATTTTCTATGGACCCATGCCCCCTTAGGGTTTCGGCCAAGACCCAAACCTAGGGTTTGGTTTGGGTTAGGGTCTCAAGGATGTATGTTTATAAATTACCATGATGCTAGTACATAGTTAAGCATGATGTAAAGATCTTATGTTACTAGAATCTTAGTTTATGTGTTATATAGTATGACCTTGTGTGATAGATTTTATGTTATGCTTTACTCATGAATATCTAGATCATATACCATGGATATATGTAATTGATATAGGGGTAAGTTATGATAAATAGAATGATGCATGTATGTTGATAAATGCTTAGAATATATGTATGGCTTTATGAAGGTATATGCATGTTTTATGAGGAATGCCATGAACCCTAGTAGTATGTGCCATGTTATATGTAGCTTACCATTCATGCTATGTGATGACTACTAAGATTGTGTATGCTAAATGAAGGGTATCATGTATGAAGTATGTGTTTACTTATGTATCATGATCATGCAAGCTTTATGAACCAAGATAATGTTTATGACTAGAAACATGATTATGCATGTACGCTCTGTTTACGAACAAAGAATGATAAGTATGAATGAAGGTGATGGTTATGCCTTAAGTATGAATGATAAGTATGAATGATGAAGGCATAACGATGTTATGAAATAAGTATGAATGATGAAGCATGCATGGTATTTTATTTTTATGAATGAGCTTGTACCAGACCGAAGTAAGGGTCCAAGGGATGGGCACCTTATGAACACCCCGGTTTTGGACTACCGACTATGCTGTCCACGGTTCTGGCACTACCGAAGCTGTGCAACAGGGATGGGCACCTTAAGAACGCCCCGGTTTTTGGAACTACCGACTATGTTATTCCTACCCTAGTAGGTCGGGGCTCGCTACCTCGTATTTACTTAGGGATGCGCGCTTATGATGTATGTATGTGGTACAAGTCGGGGACCCCAATGATGTTATGTTATGTTAAACATTTAAAAGTATGATTTTAAAACTAAGCATCCTTATGTAGTAAGTGCATTTGACTCATGCATTCATTCATGTCATGCATCGCGCCAGGGTAAGTATATTTTATGTCATGCTATGTTTTATGCTCATGTATGTTAAGAATTATGCCATGCAATGTTTTATGATCATGTATGTTAAGAATTATGCCATGCAATGTTTTATGATCATGTATGTTAAGAATTATGTCATGCTATGTTTTATGCTCATGTATGTTAAGAACTATGCCATGCAATGTTTTATGATCATGTATGTTAAGAATTATGCCATGCTATGTTTTATGATCATGTATGTTGAGAATGATACCATGCTAAGTAAGTTTTAGGCTTATGGTTATGTTAAGAATCATGCTATATTAGTTGTTCATACGTTCATGATTTACGCCAAGATTATGTTTATGTTTCATGTTCAGGATTATGTTATGTCAGATACTTGATATGTTTATGTTAAGTGACATATGGTTTTTGTGAGTAGGAAAGGGTCTTACTAAGCCTGTGTGCTTATAGTCTTATTTTTCTCGTACCGCAGATCAAGCAAGAGGTTACTAAGAGAAGCAGCAAGAGAAGCAAAAGCAAGTGTGTGTGTGGCGGTGACTTGGCAAAGAATCCTTTTAGTTACACATGTTGCATGTCTTGGGTTTTGGAAATGCCTCTTTAGACTCTATGCTATGTTCATAATGGTCATGCCTAATGAATGACTTAAGACTCATGATGCTATGTTACGGATAGGTACTTGCTACTTATGGTAATGATGTTGGGACCGGGTGCATGTTGACATGGATACGGGTTCGTAATTTTAAAATTTAATTACGTGCAGCGGAAGATTTAGCATAAATAATTTCTCAAATTATTTTAACCACGTATCTAGCATGCAACCTTATATTGTGTAGACATGATCATAAATTAAAATATTGCAGAAAGTAAACTAATTTACTTGATACCTCGCGTAACTTGAAGTAAGGGACGAGATCCAACCGTAGCGTCCCTTGGAAGCTCCGCCTCTATTCGCGTCCACGCCGAGTTCTCTTCGGGATGACTTCGCAAAGCCACGAGTTTCGTGCCGACAAGAACTACTAGATTCTCCAAAGGCACGACAAGAATATCAAGAGAGAGAGATGAAAGCTAACCACCAAACGAAGAACGGAATCCGTATTCCGGGAGGAAGGAAGGAGTCGCGATCCGCTTCTTCTTCTTCTTCGGCTTCTTCTTGGTGGAGGTGGCTCACGGCGACAAGAAGCCCTTCTAGGGCCGGCGCCCACTTGAGGAGGGAGAGGGAGAGAAGGAGAGGAAAAGAGGCTAGGCAAGAATCCTTGATCACTTGAATTAATTTCCAAGCCTTGCCTTTGCATCTTTATATAGTAGCCTCTTTATCGCCAAGTCTCATTTTTAATGGAATAAATTTTTCATAAGAAATTTATCTTATAAATTTTTCTATGAATTATTCCGTTAAGCCAAGTTTTTATTATAACTTAATTTATAATAAAAATAACCAAGTCTCCCCTTTTATTATGGAATAAATTTTACAAGAAATTTATCTTATAAATTTCTTATGAATTATTCCGTTATACCAAGTTTTTATTATAACTTATTTTATAATAAAAACAACCATGTCTTCCCTTTTATTATGGAATAAATTTTACAAGAAATTTATCTTATAAATTTTTCTCATCATGAAAAAATCAATTCATAATTGATTTTATAAAATAAAATAAACCAATCCATGGTTCATTTTAATTTCCATAAAAAGAATAAATTTCTATAAATTTCTTTATCATGGTAAATCAATCCATTATTGATTTATAAAATAAAATAAACCAATCCAAGGGTTATTTTAATTTCCATGAAAATAAATCTCTTTATATAAATTTCTTTATATAAATTTCTTTATCCATAATTTTATAAAACAAACCACGCGCGGTTTATTTTATAATTTGAACGAAACAATTTGGTCCTCCCTCTTATTGTGGCCGGCCAAACCAAAGAGGGTGGGGACCCTCTTTGGCCGGCCAAACCAATGTCGTAACCGTACGAATTAAACTCATTTAATTCGTCCAATAAGTCTTCAAAAGACTTAGCCATTTTATGCTTCCGATGCGTCTCTGAAAAATTCAGATTCGACTTATCTCACTTGATCGGAAAATCCAATTTTTAACTCGTTTTAAATCCCTCGGATTACTCGTAGTGCGTGTGACTAAATAGGCTTTCGATTTATGTTGGTCGTCTATAATTAACCAATTATAGAACGATCATGAGTGGCACCTAGTAGTACATCATGATCCCCAATTAATCGAAAGATCAACGGTTGATCTCAGAAATAATTCTAAAACCCTTCAGCAGCTTTAATGAGTCGTGCCTCATTCTCTTCACCATCTTATACACACTTGGTTCAGGACACGGTCTATGTGTGTCAGTCCCCACTAGGCTGACTACGTCACACCTAGCCCAAGTACTGTCTTTCTCGTCCAACGGATTCTAATTACTCTCATGTCTTTCAGAGACTCATACTCTGAACATGTCATGCTCTAGCCAGAGGCTTTGAGTAACAATCCGACGATAGGCCTTGGGTATACATCCCCTCGCAAGGAGTGGTGAATCCTTTGTTGGTTGTTCAAACATCTTCGGGCACTTCGGCTTATACCCAATCATCCTGGGTCCACACCTCCTTGGAGATGCTTGCTTAAGATGTCAAAGTATAAGTCTTCATGACCAAGATGACTTGAACACCGCAAGTCAAAGGAACATCACACTTAAGCTGCAGTAAGAACTTCATTGATATATCTATATGTAGATTACCATATGAAGTTTTACAGCTAGTCACTCCAATGAACTAGTTCCCTTAACTAGCATTCATGTTTATCTCCGGACATCCCAATGCCACCAACCAATGAGAATCAGCTGATTAGAGAATAACCCATGCTAGTCTCAACAGAATTGATAGTGTCCGTATTTATCAATTCATCGACTAGGGACAATTTCAATACTTCACAATTGCACATATAGAGATAATTACTAGTAGTGAATTCATCACAAATTCTCTCATGCTGTGAGTTGTATTGCGGGCATTCAGTAAATGAGTTTAGGATCTCAATCAAATACACGAACATGTATACTCAAATAGTGAATATTCATTTATTAAAGTAAATGATTATAGTTATAAGGCGATTGCCTTAGAACACTTCTCTCATATTACTAACAAACTCCCACTTTGCCTATTGCCAATCGCTACGGTATCCAATACCACAGATTCTAACATGACCCTCAAACTTGCTTTGAGGCAAGGCCTTAGTTAAAGGATCCGCTAAATTCCATTCAGTGGGAATTTTCTCAATTTGTATATCATTCCTACTTATAATCTCTCTAATCAAATGATAGCGGCGAAGCACGTGTTTGGATCGCTGATGAGACCTTGGTTCCTTTGCTTGTGCAATAGCTCCATTGTTGTCGCAGTAAACCAGTATTGCTTCATCAATGGTTGGAACCACACCAAGTTCCGAGACAAACTTCTTGATCCAGACTGCTTCTTTTGCTGCTTCCGAAGCCGTAATATATTCCGCTTCCGTGGTAGAATCCGCTACAGTGTCTTGCTTGGAACTCTTCCAACTTATTGCGCCTCCATTCAAAATAAATACGTATCCAGACTGAGATTTGGAGTCATCCTTATCTGTCTGGAAACTGGCATCTGTATACCCATGTATTACCATATCTCCTTCTCCATATATCAGGAACACATCCTTAGTTCTTCTTAAGTACTTAAGGATTGTCTTGACAGCCGCCCAATGATCCATTCCTGGATTAGACTGGTATCTGCTCGTGACGCTCAGAGCATATGATACATCGGGCCTAGTACATAACATAGCATACATGTTAGATCATATCGCGGATGCATAAGGAATCTTATTCATGCAAATCCTCTCGTCTTCTGTGCGCGGACACATAGACTTTAAAAGGTTGATCCCATGCCTGATGGGAAGGTAACCTTTCTTGGATTCCGACATGCTAAACTTTTTTAGCACTCGGTCTATATATGTAGACTGCGAAAGACCAAGCAACCGTTTTGATCTATCTCTATAGATTCTAATCCCAAGGATATAGGTTAATTCTCCCAGGTCTTTCATGGAGAAAGTTTTGGACAACCAAATTTTAACCGACTGTAAGACTGATATATCGTTTCCTATAAGTAATATGTCATCGACATATAATACTAGGAATTCGACTGCACTCCCACTAACCTTCTTGTACACACAAGGTTCGTCAGGATTTTGTGAGAAATCAAACTCTTTGATTGTCTCATCAAAACGGATGTTCCAGCTCCTTGATGCTTGCTTCAGTCCATATATGGATCGTTGAAGCTTGCATACTTTGGTTTTATCAACCGATGTGAAACCTTCAGGTTGTATCATGTATACATCCTCAAGCAGGTTTCCATTAAGGAAAGCTGTTTTCACATCCATTTGCCATATCTCATAATCATAATGAGCTGCTATGGCTAGGAGCATCCGAATGGATTTAAGCATAGCTACTGGCGAATAGGTTTCGTCATAATCAATTCCTTATTTTTGATGATATCCTTTTGCCACTAATCTAGCCTTAAAGGTAACAACATTACCTTCCATGTCAGTTTTCTTCTTGAAAACCCACTTGCACCCTATGGGCTTAATCCCTTCAGGTGGGTTAACCAAGTCCCATACTTGATTTTCGTACATGGAATCCATTTCCGACTTCATGGCTTCAAGCCATTTGTCCCTTTCTGAATTTTTCAGAACATCTTCATAACTGATAGGTTCATCGTCGTTCGATTCACTTATGAGAAATCCGTATCTCTCTGGAATATTACGTGTCCTATCAGACCTACGAAGAGGTGGTGTAGTTTTAGGTTCAACTGATAGCTCATCATTATGAGTTATTGGTTGTGGGTCTAGACTAGGTGTCTTTGTAATGTCTATTGGAGTTTCTTGAACTTCATCAAGTTCAATGCCACTCCCACTGTTTTCTTGTAAAAGAAATTCTTTTTCCAGAAATACAGCATGCCTTGAAACAAACATCTTTTGTTCCAAGGGATGATAGAATTGGTAACCCTTCGTTTCCTTAGGGTATCCAATAAATAGACATTTATCAGACTTAGCATCCAATTTGTCTGATACAGTCCGCTTCACATAAGCAGGACAACCCCATGTCTTAAGGTGAGTTAAGTGAGGTTTCTTACTATTCCATGTCTCATATGGAGTAGTAGAGACTAACTTGGTCGCGACTCTGTTTAGCAAGTAAACAGCTGTCTTAAGTGCATAACCTCAAAAGGATTTTGGAAGAGTTGCATGATTCATCATTGACCTAACCATGTCCATCAAGGTTCGGTTGCGCCTCTCAGATACACCATTATGCTGTGGTGTATACGGCGGAGACCATTGGGACAATATCCCATTGTCCCTTAGATAATCTTGAAACTCTTGACTTAAGTATTCACCACCCCGATCGGATCGAAGTATCTTACTACTTTTGCCAAGCTGTTTCTCTACTTCATTTCTGAACTCTTTGAATTTCTCAAAGGCTTCAGATTTGTGTTTCATCAAGAACACATACCCGAATCGTGAGTGATCATCGATAAAGGTGATGAAGTAGCTATAGCCTCCTTGTGTAAGAGTTGACATTGGTCCACATACATCAGTATATATTAGACCAAGTAATTCTCCCACTGGATTACCTTTTCTGGAAAAGGGTAATTTGGTCATCTTGCCTTTTAAGCATGATTCGCATGTATCAAATGAATCGGGTTCAAATGATTCCAAAATTCCACATCGGTGTAATTTGGTCATGCGTTTCTTACTTATATGGCCAAGACGACAATGCCACGTGTAGGAGTCTATTCGATTATCTATTCTAGCTAGCAGTTTGTTGCTAACTTCGATATTGAAAACGTCACCGGATAAATCTAATGTGTAGATACCATTGCACAATGTTCCATTCCCATAAAGTACGTCATTTAAAGTTATGTAACAACAATTGTTACTAAAAGTTAAATGATAACCCTTTTCATTCAAACATGAAATAGATACAATGTTCTTTATTAACGAAGGAACAAAATAACAATTATCCAATTCTAAGACACGTCCTATAGGGAGCTTTAGCAAATATGTTCCGATGGCAACAGCAGCAATCTTTGCTTCGTTTCCAACTCGCAAATTCGCTTCTCCCTTGACGAGTCTTCTTCTATTACTTAGCCCCTGTATGTCATTACATATATGTGAGCTACACCCAGTATCAAGTACCCAGGTGTTTGAGGAAATAGAGTGACATTCAATAACGAAGATACTAGAAGAGGATGGGGCATCGGATGCCTTCTCTTTCAAGGACTCAAGATAATCCTTGCAGTTTCTTCGCCAGTGACCCTCCTTGCCATAGTGATGGCAAGTGCCTTTTAGGGTATTTTCAGTCTTTTTGGCCTTTTTCTTCTTTCCCTTATTCTGTTCTTTGGTCTTCCACTTAGAACCTTTCTTCGAGGAACCAACTAACAGTAACGTCTTTTGATCCTGCTTCACAGAAGGCTCTACAGTCTTCAGCAGGTTGAGCAACTCAGGAAACTGGTCTGGAGTTGCATTTTCAGGAGGACGGTTGGGAAGTTGATCTTCAAGGACATAAGCAAGCTTCTCTGCCTTGAGGACTACCCTCAGGTTTTGAAGCCAGTCCATGAAGTTTTGCCCAGTCAGTTTATTGGTGTCCAAAATGGAACGCAAATTCAAAGAAGACATGATCGAGTGATTATCCTAGAAATACAAATTGAGCTTATGTGAGAAGAATGATTAAAGAATGTATCAACATACATTAATAAAATCCTATTTATTTTTCGAATTGAATAACCCTTTTTATCAATTCGAGAGATCGTAGGAACATCTCCAAATATGTTGATATCCAACCATAGATAAGAACCACCATGGCTGTGGCCATCAAATTGTTCTTAGCTATGAAGGTAGGTAATTATACCGATTACATATCACATATATGTAAGTATCACTTTATGCTATCAACTAATTGAATGTTTGCGTAAATCATTGGGTTGTTAACTCATTAACAAGTATCCAACATTATACATAGTGCCCAACTGCACCTCTCTTTACATCGACCTTGGCTGTGGCACAACAAATCGATGCTCCAAGCTTAAGGCTGACCCATTAATCAAGAAATAGTTTTAATATGGTTGGAGTTCATTCAACCGTTTAGTCAGGCTTGGATGTGTCCAACAACCAAAACTAAGGATTGACCTCTGACTCCAACTATATTATTCATAAACTAATTCCATGGTTTGAACATGTTGAGGTTCAAGCCGGGCATGGATGTGTCCATCAACCCATACGAGAAATAAAACTCCGATTCTAACCATATTAATGGAAGCTGTTGGCCTTAATATTTTGTAAGGGGTTTTGGGTCTCATCCTTTCTTTTCTAAGCACATTCATGACATATAATCATGTCATGACTAACTATTTCTTTAATAAAGTATGTATGTGACTTAATTTATCAAGTCTCATTAATTGAATTAGGAACCGGATTTCCTAATTCTAATTTCATACTTTATTAAAGGAATTGTTTTGGGAAACAATTTCCTAAATTGTCATAATCAATTTCGGAAATAATATGTTTAAGACTTTGATTTCTCTAAATCAAATCTTATTAAATTAAGAGACATGAGTCCTTAATTCAACCACATATTATTTTCATGAAAATCTCATTTACGAAAACTCTATAGGAAATCATTTTCCTAATTAATTTTGGAGACAACAATATGTAAGAGCATCACCTCTTAAATCATATTTTATTCATGGATTTAATTAATTACAATAAATCATTTTCTAAGAGTGGCTCCCCGAGGCTCAGATACCCAAAGAAAAGTAATTTGTCATAAATCCAATTTGGTCCGCTTCGAAAGCGTTACCAAATTAAACATGACAATCTCATTTAAAATTGGGAAATTAAATTACAACAACTAACTTTAAATTGGACGGCTCCCCGAGGCTCAATCCAAAATAAAGAATTTTGTTGTCAATTTAAAAACCAATTCAAATTTAATTGTCAATTAATTGTCCATAAATATGTCTAGACTTTCTTGAAAGAAAGTGCCCAAAATTGCGAGATTTCATAATAGGTTTTCAGAATAATTGTATATTTCTGGTACAAAGAAAACTTACATATTTCCAAAATTAGAAATTTTCTAAAATAGAAAAATTTCCAAAATTGGAAAGTTTCCAAAGATGGGAAGTTTTCACAATTATTATAAAATTTTAGAAACTAAAAAAATTTCAAAAGTTTGCGAAATTTCATGAAGATTTCCAAACTTAGAAATTCCTAAATCTAAAATTTATTATAATTTGAAAGTTTCCATAATTGAAATTTTTTTCCAAAATTGAGATCATGACAAAGTTTTCCGCAAAACAATTATATGATTATGTCGAGCACTAACCTGGCTCTGATACCACTGTTGGGACCGGGTGCATGTTGACAAGGATACGGGTTCGTAAATTTTAAAATATTTACGTGCAGCGGAAGAATTAGCATAAATATTTCTCAAATTATTTTAACCACGTATCTAGCATGCGACCTTATGATGTGTGGACATGATCATAAATTAAAATTTTGGAAAAGTAAACTAATTTACTAGTACCTCGCGTAACTCGAAGTAAGGGACGAGATCCAACCGTAGCGTCCCTTGGAAGCTCCGCCTCTATTCGCGTCCACGCCGAGTTCTCTTCGGGATGACTTCGCAAAGTCAGAGTTTTGTGCCGACGAGAACTACTAGATTCTCTAAGGCACAACTAGAAGATCAAGAGAGAAGAAGGAAACTAACCACCAAGAACGGAATCAAAATTCCGGGAAAGGAAGGAAGGAGTCGCGATCCGTCTTCTTCTTCTTCGGCACGCTTGGTGGATGGAACTCACGGCACCCTAGGTGTTGCGCCGGCCCTAGGGGATGAGAGAGAGCCGGCCCTAGAGAGGAGAGGGGCCGGCCCTAGAGGAGAGAGAGAGAGAGAGAGAGGGAGCTACTAATCTCTTGATACTCAATTGAGGAATTCAAGCCTAGCCTTGGTTCCTTTATATAGTAGCCTCTCCTTGCCATGTCTCCCTTTAACGAATTAACGGAATAAATTTTCATAAGAAATTTATCTTATAAATTTTCTTATTAATTATTCGTTATGCCAAGTTTTATTATAACTAATTTTATAATAAAAAAATACATCTCTCTTTTTAATTATGGAATAAATTTTCATAAAATTTATTATATAAATTTTCTCATCATGGAAAAATCAATTCATAATTGATTTTATAAAAAAAATAAACATTTAAAGTTTATTTAATCTCCATAAAAAGAATAAATTTATTATATAAATTTTTTTATCATGGAAAAATCAATTCATAATTGATTTTATAAAATAAAATAAACCAATCCATGGTTCATTTAATTTCCATAAAAAGAATAAATTTTATATAAATTTTTCTATCATGGAAAATCAATTCATAATTGATTTTATAAAATAAAATAAACCATTTAAAGTTTATTTAATTTCCATGAAAACAAATTTATTTATCCATAATTTTATAAAACAAATCGCGCTTGATTATTTTATAATTTAACCAAATAATTGGTTTTCTCCCCTTGTGTGGCGGCCAAACCAAAGAGGGTGGCACCCTCTTTGGCCGGCCAAACCAAGCCTTCCATCGCGAATTAAACTCATTTAATTCGCCCAATAAGCCTTCAAAAGACTTAGCCATTTTAGCTTCCGTGCGCCTCTGATTAATTCAGATTTGACTTATTTCTCTTGATGGAAAATCCAATTTTCAACTCGTTTTAAATCCCTCGGATTACTCGTAGTGTGTGGACTAAATAGGCTTTCGATTTATGTTGGTCGTCTATAATTAACCAATTATAGAACGATCATGAGTGGCACCTAGTAGTACATCATGATCCCCAATTAATCGAAAGATCAACGGTTGACCTCAGAAGTAATTCTGAAACCCTTCAGCAGCTCTAATGAATCGTGCCTCATTCCCTTCACCATCTTATACCCACTTGGTTCAGGACATGGTCTATGTGTGTCAGTCCCCACTAGGCTGACTACGTCACACCTAGCCCAAGTAATGTCTTTCTCGTCCTGGATTCTAATTACTCTCATGTATTTAAGAGACTCATACTCTAAACATGATATGCTCTGGCCAGAGGCTTGAGTAACAATCGACGATAGGCCTGGGTATACATCTCCTCGCAAGAGTGGTGAATCCTTTGTAGGCTGTTCAAACATCTTCGGGCACTTCGGCTTATACCCAACCATCCTGGGTCCACACCTCCTTGGAGATGCTTGCTTAAGATGTAAAGTATAAGTCTCCATGACCAAGATGACTTGAACACCGCAAGTCAAAGGAACATCGCACTTAAGCTGCGTAAGAACTTCACTGACATATCTATGTAGACTACCATATGAATTTTACAGCAGTCACTCCAATGAACTAGTTCCCTTAACTAGCATTCATGTTTATCTCCGGACATCCCAATGTCACCAGCCAGTGAGAATCAGCTGATTAGAGAATAACCCATGCTAGTCTCAACAGAATTGATAGTGTCCGTTTTATCAATTCATCGACTAGGGATAATTTTCAATACTTCACCAATTGCACAT
Organism: Boesenbergia rotunda; assembly: GCA_024364735.1. Taxonomy (NCBI): domain Eukaryota; kingdom Viridiplantae; phylum Streptophyta; class Magnoliopsida; order Zingiberales; family Zingiberaceae; genus Boesenbergia; species Boesenbergia rotunda. The sequence goes on along the minus strand of JAGFNQ010000975.1, from coordinate 360,871 downwards.
GTAGAGATAATCACTAGTTGTGATTCATCACAAATTCTCTCATGCTGTGAATTGTATTGCGGACATTCTGTAAATGAGTTTAAGATCCAATCAAATACACAACATAGTATACTCAAATATTGAATTTCATTTATTAAAATAAATGTTTACAATCATAAGGCGATTGCCTTAGGACACTT
>JAGFNQ010000975.1:237047-347092 GCA_024364735.1 Boesenbergia rotunda | reverse complement strand
CAGCCTCTTCCAATTCCCGAATGGAAATGGAAGATATCTCTATGGATTTTATTTCAGGACATCCCAAGACTACAAATGGGTATGATGCGGTATGGGTAATTGTGGACAAATTGACGAAGTCTGTGTTAGTATATGAGAGAAGTGTCCTAAGGCAATCGCCTTATGATTGTAATCATTTACTTTAATAAATGAATATTCACTATTTGAGTATACATGTTTGTGTATTTGATTGAGATCTTAAACTCATTCACTGAATGTCCGCAATACAATTCACAGCATGAGAGAATTTGAGATGAATTCACAACTAGTGATTATCTCTACATGTGCAATTGTGAAGTATTGAAATTGTCCCTAGTCGATGAATTGATAAATACGGACACTATCAATTCTGTTGAGACTAGCATGTGTTATTCTCTAATCAGCTGATTCTCACTGGCTGGTGACATTGGGATGTCCGGAATAAACATGGATGCTAGTTAGGGAATTAGTTCATTAGAGTGACTGGTTGTAAAACTTCATATAGGAATCTACATGTAAGATATGTCAATGAAGTTCTTACTGCAGCTTAACTATGATGTTCCTTTGACTTGCGGTGTTCAAGTCATCTTGGTCACGTAGACTTATACTTTGACATCTTAAGCAAGCATCTCTAAGGAGGTGTGGACCCAGGATGGTTGGGTATAAGCCGAAGTGCCCGAAGATGTTTGAACAGCCTACAAAGGATTCACCACTCCTTGCGAGGAGATGTAACCCAAGGCCTAACGTCGGATTGTTACTCGAAGCCTCTGGCCAGAGCATAACATGTTCCGAGTATGAATCTCTAGGAAACATGAGAGTAATTACAATCCGTTGGACGAGAAAGACATTACTTGGGCTAGGTGTGAGGTAGTCAGCCTAGTGGGGACTGACAGACATAGACCGTGTCCTGAACCAAGTGGGTATAAGATGGTGAAGGGAATGAGGCATGATTCATTAAAGCTGCTGAAGGGTTTCAGAATTATTTCTGAGGTCAACCGTTGATCTTTCGATTAATTGGGGGTCATGATGTACTACTAGGTGCCACTCATGATCGTTCATAATTAGTTGATTATAGACGGCCAAGATAAATCGAAAGCCTTTTTAGTCACACGCACTACGAGTAATCCGAGGGATTTAAAACGAGTTGAAAATTGGATTTTCCAATCAAGAGAAATAAGTCGAATCTGAATTTATCAGAGGCACATCGGAAGGTTAAAATGGCTAAGTCTTTTGAAGGCTTATTGGACGAATTAAATGAGTTTAATTCGTAAGGGTTTTGGCTTGGTGTGGCCGGCCAAAGAGGGTGCCCACCCTCTTTGGTTTGGCCGGCCACAATAAAGGAGGGAAACCAATTTATTTGGTTTAAATTATAAAATAAATCTAGCGCGATTTGTTTTATAAAATTATGGATAAATAAATTTATATAAAGAAATTTATATAAAGAGATTTATTTTCATGGAAATTAAAATAAACCTTGGATTGATTTATTTTATAAAGTCAATTATGAATTGATTTTTCCATGATAAGAAAAATTTATATAATAAATTTATTCTTTTTATGGAAATTAAAATGAACCATGGATTGGTTTATTTTATTTTATAAAATCAATTATGAATTGATTTTTCCATGATAAGAAAATTTATATAATAAATTTATTCTTTTATGGAAATTAAAATGAACCATGGATTGGTTTATTTTATTTTATAAAATCAATTATGAATTGATTTTTCCATGATAAGAAAATTTTATAATAAATTTTATTCCATAATAAAAGGGGAGACATGGTTGTTTTATTATAAATAGAGTTATAATAAAAACTTGGTATAACGGAATAATTCATAGAAAAATTTATAAAGATAAATTTCTTATGAAAATTCTGTTAAGATGAGACTTGGCGATAAAGAGGCTACTATATAAAGGTGCATAGGCAAGGCTTGGAAATCAATTCAAGTGATCAAGGATTCTTTCCTAGCCTCTCTTCCTCTCCTTCTCTCCCTCTCCCTCTAGGGCCGGCGCCCTCTCCATCCCTCTAGGGTCGGCACCACCTTCCCTTGCCGTGACCCACCACCAAGATGAAGCGGGTCGCGACTCCTTCTTCCTTCACGGAATCTTGATTCCGTTACTTGGTGGTTAGTTTCCATCTTTCTCTCTTGATATTCTAGTTGTGCCTTTGGAGAATCTAGTAGTTCTTGTCGGCATGAAACTCGTGGCTTTCCGAAGTCATCCCGAAGAGAACTCGGCGTGGACGCGAATAGAGGCGAAGCTTCCAAGGGACGCTACGGTTGGATCTCGTCCCTTACTTCGAGTTACGCGAGGTATTGAGTAAATTAGTTTACTTTCTGCAAAATTTTAATTTATGATCATGTCCACACATCATAAAGTTGCATGCTAGATACGTGGTTAAAAATAATTTGAGAAATTATTTATGCTAATTCTTCCGCTGCACGTAATTAATTTTAAAATTACGAACCCGTATCCATGTCAACATGCACCCGGTCCCAACAGTGGTATCAGAGCCGGTTAGTGTTCGACATAATCATATAATTGTTTTACGGCAAACTTTGTCATGATCTCAATTTTGGAAAATTTTCCAATTATGGAATCTTTCCAATTATGATAAATTTTAGATTTAGGAATTTCAAAGTTTGGAAATCCTCATGAAATTTCACAAACTTTTGAAATATCCTAGTTTCTGAAATTTTATGATAATTGTGAAAACTTCTGATTTTTGGAAACTTTCCAATTTTGGAAATTTCCTATTTAGGAAATTTTCCAACTTTGGAAATATGTAAGTTTTCTTTGTACCAGAAACTTACAAATATTCTGAAAACCTATTATGAAATCTCGCAATTTTGGGCACTTTCTTTCAAGAAAGTCTAGACAAATTTATGGATCATTAATTGACAATTTAAATTTGAATTGGTTTTAAATTATTAACAAAATTCTTTATTTTGGATTGAGCCTTGGGGAGCCGTCCAATTTAAAGTTAGTTGTTGTAATTTAATTTCCCATTTTGAATAAAATTGTCATGTTTAATTTGGTTACGCCTCGGGGAGCGGACCAAATTGGATTTACGATAAATTTCTTTTCTTTGGGTATCTGAGCCTCGGGGAGCCACCCTTAGAAAATAATTTGTTGTAATTAATTAATCCATGAATAAAACATGTGATCAAATCTTGGAAATTTGATTTAGGAGGTGATGCTCTTACATATTGTTGTCTCCAAAATTAATTAGGAAAATGGTTTCCTATAGAGTTTTCTTAAATGAGATTTTCATGAAAATAATATGTGGTTGAATTAAGGGAATCTGTCTCTTAATTTAATAAGATTTGATTTAGAGAAATCAAAGTCTTAAACATATTATTTCTGAAATTGATTATGACAATTTAGAAAATTGTTTCCCAAAACAATTCCTTGAATAAAGTATGAAATTAGAATTAGGAAATCCGGTTCCTAATTCAATTAATGAGACTTGATAAATTAAGTCACATACATACTTTATTAAGGAAACCGTTAGTCATGACATAATTATATGTCATGAATGTGCTTAGAAAAGAAAGGATGAGACTCAAAACCCCTTACAAAATATTAAGGTCAACACCTTCCATTAATATGGTTAGAACCGGAGTTTTGTTTCTCGTTTGGGTTGATGGACACATCCATGCCCGGCTTGAACCTCAACATGTTCAAACCATGAAATTAGTTTATGAATAATATAGTTGGAGTCAGAGGTCAATCCTTAGTTTTGGTTGTTAGACACATCCAAGCCTGACTAAACGGTTGAATGAGCTCCAACCATATTAAAACTATTTCTCGATTAATGGGTCAGCCTTAAGCTTGCAGCATCGATTTGTTGTGCCACAACCAAGGTCGATGTAAAGAGAGGTGCAGTTGGGTGCTATGTATAATGTTGCATACTTGTTAATGAGTTAACAACCCAATGATTTATGCAATCATTCAATTAGTTGATAGCATAAAGTGATAGTTACATATATGTGATATGTAATCGGTATAATTACCTACCTTCATAGCTAAGAATAACTTGATGGCCATAGCCATGATTGTTCTTATCTATGGTTGGATATCAACCTATTTGGAGGTGTTCCTACGATCTCCCGAATTGATAAAAAGGGTTATTCAATTGGATAAATAAATAGGATTTAATTAATGTATGTTGATGCATTCGTTATCATTCTTCTCACATAAGCTCAATTTGTATTTCTAGGATAATCACTCAATCATGTCTTCTCTGAATTTGCGTTCCATTTTGGACACCAATAAACTGACTGGGCCAAACATCATGGACTGGCGTCGAAACCTGAGGATAGTCCTCAAGGGAGAGAAGCTTGCTTATGTCCTTAAAGAACAACTTCCTAACCGTCCTCCTGAAGATGCAACTCCAGACAAGTTTCCTGAGTTGCTCAACCTGCTGAAGACTGTAGAGCCTTCTGTGAAGCAGGATCAGAAGACGGTACTGTTAGTTGGTTCCTCGAAGAAAGGTTCTAAGAGGAAGGCCAAAGAACAGAATAAGGGAAAGAAGAAAAAGGCCAAAAAGACTGAAAATACCCTAAAAAGCACTTGCCATCATTGTGGCAAGGAGGGTCACTGGCGAAGAAACTGCAAGGTTTATCTTGAGTCCTTGAAGAAGAAGGCATCCGATGCCCCATCTTCTTCAAGTATCTTCGTTATTGAATGTCACTCTATTTCCTCAAACACCTGGGTACTTGATACTGGGTGTAGCTCACATATATGTAATGACATACAGGGGTTAAGGAATAGAAGAAGACTCGTCAAGGGAGAAGCGAATTTGCGAGTTGGAAACGGAGCAAAGATTGCTGCTGTTGCCATCAGAACATATTTGCTAAAGCTCCCTACAGGACGTGTCTTAGAATTGGATAATTGTTATTTTGTTCCTTCCTTAATAAAGAACATTGTATCTATTTCATGTTTGAATGAAAAGGGTTATCATTTAACTTTTAGTAACAATTGTTGTAACATAACTTTAAATGGCGTTCTTTATGGGAATGGAACTTTGTGCAATGGTATCTACACATTAGATTTATCCGGTGACGTTTTCAATATCGAAGTTAGCAACAAACAAGCTCGAATAGATAATCGAATAGATTTCCTACACGTGGCATTGTCGTCTTGGCCATGTAAGTAAGAAACGCATGACCGAATTACACCGATGTGGAATTTTGGAATCATTTGAACCCGGTTCATTTGATACATGCGAATCATGCTTAAAAGGCAAGATGACCAAATTACCCTTTTCTGGAAAAGGTAATCCAGTGGGAGAATTACTTGGTCTAATACATACTGATGTATGTGGACCAATGTCAACTCTTGCACAAGGAGGCTATAGCTACTTCATCACCTTTATCGATGATCACTCACGATTCGGGTATGTGTTCTTGATGAAACACAAATCTGAAGCTTTTGAGAAATTCAAAGAGTTCAGAAATGAAGTAGAGAAACAGCTTGGCAAAAGTATTAAGATACTTCGATCCGATCAGGGTGGTGAATACTTAAGTCAAGAGTTTCAAGATTATCTTAGGGACAATGGGATATTGTCCCAATGGACTCCGCCGTATACACCACAGCATAATGGTGTATCTGAGAGGCGCAACCGAACCTTGATGGACATGGTTAGGTCGATGATGAATCATGCAACTCTTCCAAAATCCTTTTGGGGCTATGCACTTAAGACAGCTGTTTACTTGCTAAACAGAGTCCCGACCAAGATAGTCTCTACTACTCCATATGAGACATGGAATAGTAAGAAACCCCACTTAACTCACCTTAAGATATGGGGTTGTCCTGCTTATGTGAAGCGGACTGTATCAGACAAATTGGATGCTAAGTCTGATAAATGTCTATTTATTGGATACCCTAAGGAAACGAAGGGTTACCAATTCTATCATCCCTTGGAACAAAAGGTGTTTGTTTCAAGGCATGCTGTATTTCTGGAAAAAGAATTTCTTTTACAAGAAAACAATGGGAGTGGCATTGAACTTGATGAAGTTCAAGAAACTCCAATAGACATTACAGAGACACCTAGTCTAGACCCACAACCAATAACTCATAATGATGAGCTATCAGTTGAACCTAAAACAACACCACCTCTTCGTAGGTCTGATAGGACACGCAATATTCCAGAGAGATACGGATTTCTCATAAGTGAATCGAACGACGTGTTACTCATAAGCGATGACGAACCTATCAGTTATGAAGATGTTATGAAAAGTTTAGAAAGGGACAAATGGCTTGAGGCCATGAAGTCGGAAATGGATTCCATGTACGAAAACCAAGTATAGGACTTGGTTAACCCTCCTGAAGGGGTTAAGCCCATAGGGTGCAAGTGGGTTTTCAAGAAGAAAACCGACATGGAAGGTAATGTTGTTACCTTTAAGGCTAGATTAGTGGCAAAAGGATATCGTCAGAAACAAGGAATTGATTATGATGAAACCTATTCGCCAGTAGCTATGCTTAAATCCATTCGGATGCTCCTAGCCATAGCAGCTCATTATGATTATGAGATATGGCAAATGGATGTGAAAACAGCTTTCCTTAATGGAAACCTGCTTGAGGATGTATACATGATACAACCTGAAGGTTTCACATCGGTTGATAAAACCAAAGTATGTAAGCTTCGACGATCCATATATGGACTGAAGCAAGCATCCAGGAGCTGGAACATCCATTTTGATGAGACAATCAAAGAGTTTGATTTCTCACAAAATCCTGACGAACCTTGTGTGTACAAGAAGGTTAGTGGGAGTGCAGTCGTATTCCTAGTATTATATGTCGATGACATATTACTTATAGAAATGATATATCAGTATTACAGACAGTTAAAATTTGGTTGTCCAAAACTTTCTCCATGAAAGACCTGGGAGAAGCAACCTATATCCTTGGGATTAGAATCTATAGAGATAGATCAAAATGATTGCTTGGTCTTTTGCAGTCTACATATATAGACCGATTGCTAAAAAGGTTTAGCATGTCAGAATCCAAGAATGGTTACCTTCCCATCAGGCATGGGATCAACCTTTCAAAGTCTATGTGTCCGCGCACAGAAGACGAGAGGATTTGCTTGAATAAGATTCCTTATCCATCCGCAATAGGATCTATCATACATGCTATGTTATGTACTAGGCCCGATGTATCATATGCTCTGAGCGTCACGAGCAGATACCAGTCTGTTCCAGGAATGGATCATTGGGCGGCTGTCAAGACAATCCTTAAGTACTTAAGAAGAACTAAGGATGTGTTCCTAATATATGGAGAAGGAGATATGGTAATACGTGGGTATACAGAAGCCAGTTTCCAGACAGATAAGGATGACTCCAAATCTCAGTCTGGATACGTATTTACTTTGAATAGAGGCGCAATAAGTTGGAAGAGTTCCAAACAAGACACCGTAGTAGATTCTACCACGCAAGCGGAATATATCGCAGCTTCGGAAGCAGCAAAGGAAGCAGTCTGGATCAAGAAGTTTGTCTCCGAACTTGGTGTGGTTCCAATCATTGATGAAGCAGTGCCAGTTTACTGCGACAACAATGGAGCTATTGCACAAGCAAAGGAACCAAGGTCTCATCAGCGATCCAAAGACGTGCTTCGCCGCTATCATCTGATCAGAGAGATTATAAGTAGGAATGATATACAAATTGAGAAAATTCCCACTGAAAGGAATTTAGCGGATCCTTTAACTAAGGTCTTGCCTCAAAGCAAGTTTGAGGGTCATGTTAGAGCCTATGGTATTGGATACCGTAGCGATTGGCATTAGGCCAAGTGGGAGTTTGTTAGTAATATGAGAGAAGTGTCCTAAGGCAATCGCCTTATGAGTGTAATCATTTACTTTAATAAATGAATATTCACTATTTGAGTGTACATGTTTGTGTATTTGATTGAGATCTTAAACTCATTCACTGAATGTCCGCAATACAATTCACAGCATGAGAGCATTTGTGATGAATTCACAACTAGTGATTATCTCTACATGTGCAATTGTGAAGTATTGAAATTGTCCCTAGTCGATGAATTGATAAATACAGACACTATCAATTCTGTTGAGACTAGCATGGGTTATTCTCTAATCAGCTGATTCTCACTGGCTGGTGACATTGGGATGTCCGGAGATAAACATGGATGCTAGTTAAGGGAACTAGTTTATTAGAGTGACTGGCTGTAAAACTTCATATGGGAATCTACATGTAGATATGTCAATGAAGTTCTTACTGCAGCTTAAGTGCGATGTTCCTTTGACTTGCGGTGTTCAAGTCATCTTGGTCACGGAGACTTATACTTTGACATCTTAAGCAAGCATCTCTAAGGAGGTGTGGACCCAGGATGGTTGGATATAAGCCGAAGTGCTCAAAGATGTTTGAACAGCCTACAAAGGATTCACCACTCCTTGCGAGGAGATGTATACCCAAGGCCTATCGTCGGATTGTTACTCGAAGCCTCTGGCCAGAGCATTACATATTCTGAGTATGAATCTCTAGGAAACATGAGAGTAATTACAATCCATTGGACGTGAAAGACATTACTTGGGCTAGGTGTGGCGTAGTCAGCCTAGTGGGGACTGACACACATAGACCGTGTCCTGAACCAAGTGGGTATAAGATGGTGAAGGGAATGAGGCACGATTCATTAAAGCTGCTGAAGGGTTTCAGAATTATTTCTGAGGTCAACCGTTGATCTTTCGATTAATTGGGGGTCATGATGTACTACTAGGTGCCACTCATGATCGTTCTATAATTAGTTGATTATAGACGGTCAACATAAATCGAAAGCCTATTTAGTCACATGCACTACGAGTAATCCGAGGGATTTAAAACGAGTTGAAAATTAGATTTTCCAATCAAGAGAAATAAGTCGAATATGAATTTATCAGAGGCGCATCGGAAGCTTAAAATGGCTAAGTCTTTTGAAGGCTTATTGGACGAATTAAATGAGTTTAATTCGTAAGGGTTTTGGCTTGGTGTGGCCGGCCAAAGAGGGTGCCCACCCTCTTTGGTTTGGCCGGCCACAATAAAGGAGGGAAACTAATTTATTTGGTTTAAATTATAAAATAAATCAAGCGCGATTTGTTTTATAAAATTATGGATAAATAAATTTATATAAAGAAATTTATATAAACAGATTTATTTTCATGGAAATTAAAAAAAAACCTTGGATTGGTTAATTTTATAAAATCAATTATGAATTGATTTTTCCATGATAAGAAAAATTTATATAATAAATTTATTCTTTTTATGGAAATTAAAATGAACCATGGATTGGTTTATTTTATATTATAAAATCAATTATGAATTGATTTTTCCATGATAAGAGAATTTATATAATAAATTTATTCTTTTTATGGAAATTAAAATGAACCATGGATTGGTTTATTTTATTTTATAAAATCAATTATGAATTAATTTTTTCATGATAAGAAAAATTTATAATAAATTGTATTCCATAATAAAAGGGGAGACATGGTTGTTTTTATTATAAATAGAGTTATAATAAAACTTGCTATAATGGATCCTAGAGATACCAGTACGAGCTTTAGTCTAATTGTATTCCATAATAAAAGGGGAGACCCGGAAAATCTTCTCAATATTTTATTTAAAATATTGATCATGTCTAAATAGTTAGGGAAGGAACCTAGAGATACCAGTACGAGCTTTAGTCTAATTTCCCATAATTTTCCCATATAAATTAAGAAGCTAAGTACTAATGGGCCTTATATGGGCTCCAAAAATGGGTTTTAATTAGGTTGAATTTAATATAAATATAAAAGAATTATAATTAGGAATTTTAGCATGATTATGGGTGAGTTTTAGGGAATTTTTGAAATTAAGGAGAAATGAAATAAAAAGAAAATAAAAATAAAGTGCATGCACCAAGGATTGAACCTTGGACCTAGTTACAACCATGCATACACTAACCAATTCACCTAGAAAGGGAGTGCTATGAGGGAATGAAGTGGATTTTAGTTAAGATCTGGGAAAGAAGGAAGAGTCATCAAGGGAAGAGACACCATGACTCTTCACTTACCCTCCTTAATGTGGCATAAAAGCATAAGAGAAGGAGTTACATTTCTCCTCTCTTCTTCCAACAAGTCACTTGCTCTCCTCTTCTTCTTCCTCCCCTCCTAGCCGAAACCCCCAAGCCCCCTTCTCCCTTGGGAAAAGTTCACATAAGCCTCCACTTTGAAGATCTAAGGCCCTCTACAAGGATACAAGGGCTAAGGAGAAGTTTAGAGACAAGGAGGTTCTCTTGTTATTTTCTATTCAAAGTTTGTGAGCAAGATCAAGGAAGGTAAGACCCCCTCACCTGTGGAATGATAGCTTTCAAAGTTATTTGTCATGATCTATGTCTTATTGGTATGATATGTTGGAAAAATCCATGAATAGGGCTCATGAAGGTTTCGGCCAAGGCATGCTTTGGGCTAGAAATCATGTTAAAGACTTCCTTTATATTTTCAAATGTTTAACCATGTTAGGTGAAGTATAAAAGTATGATTTTGGAAGTTTTATAGCACCCCAACAACCCCCTAGGGTTTCGGCCACATCAAGGTAAAGGGGTTAGGGTAAACTCTAACCTTTTCAAGCATGACTAGTGTGTATCCTATGATGTCTTATGGGTAATAATGGTGGTTGGTATGAATTTTCCTATGGGCTTGTTACCCTTCTAGGGTTTCGGCCAAGTCATGGATTAGGCTTAGGACTTGGGGTTAAGTCCAATCAAGGGTCCAAATGGTTTTCCATGGCATGATATGTAAGGTATGAGATGTTAAGCATGACCTAGGCAGATTTTCTATGGACCCATGCCGCCTTAGGGTTTCGGCCAAGACCCAAACCTAGGGTTTGGTTTGGGTTAGGGTCTCAAGAATGTATGTTTATTAATTACCATGATTCTAGTACATAGTTAAGCATGATGTAAAGATCTTATGTTACTAGAATCTTAGTTTATGTGTTATATAGTATGACCTTGTGTGATAGATTTTATGTTATGCTTTACTCATGAATATCTAGATCATATACCATGGATATATGTAATTGATATAGGGGTATGTTATGATAAATAGAATGATGCATGTATGTTGATAAATGCTTAGAATATATGTATGGCTTTATGAAGGTATATGTTTGTTTTATTAGGAATGCCATGAACCCTAGTAGTATGTGCCATGTTATATGTAGCTTACCATTCATGCTATGTGATAACTACTAAGATTGTGTATGCTAAATGAAGGGTATCATGTATGAAGTATGTGTTTACTTATGTATCATGATCATGTATGCTTTATGAACCAAGATAATGTTTATGACTAGAAACATGATTATGCATGTGCGCTCTGTTTACGAACAAAGAATGATAAGTATGAATGAAGGTGATGGTTATGCCTTAAGTATGAATGATAAGTATGAATGATGAAGGCATAACGATGTTATGAAATAAGTATGAATGATGAAGCATGCATGGTGTTTTATTTTTATGAATGGGCTTGTACCGGACCGAAGTAAGGGTCCAAGGGATGGGCACCTTAAGAACGCTCCGGTTCTAGACTATCGACTATTCTGTCCACGGTTCTGGCACTACCGAAGTTGTGCAACAGGGATGGGCACCTTAAGAACTCCCCTGTTTTTGGAACTACCGACTATGTTGTTCCTACCCTAGTAGGTCGGGGCTCGCTACCTCGTATTTACTTAGGGATGCGCACTTATGATGTATGTTTGTGGTACAAGCCGGGGACCCCAACGATGTTATGTTATGTTAAGCATTTAAAAGTATGATTTTAAAACTAAGCATCCTTATGTAGTAAGTGCATTTGACTCATGCAATCATTCATGTCATGCATCGTGCCAGGGTAAGTATATTTTATGCCATGCTATGTTTTATGATCATATATGTTAAGAATTATGCCATGCTATGTTTTATGATCATGTATGTTAAGAATTATGCCATGCTATGTTTTATGATCATGTATATTAAGAATTATGCCATGCTATGTTATATGATCATGTATGTTAAGAATGATGCCATGCTAAGTAAGTTTCAGGCTTATGGTTATGTTAAGAATCATGCTATATTAGTTGTTCATACGTTCATAATTTACGCCAAGATTCTGTTTATGTTTCATGTTCAGAATTATGGTATGTCAGATACTTGATATGTTTATGTTAAGTGACGTATGGTTTTTGTGAGTAGGAAAGGGTCTTACTAAGCCTGTGTGCTTATAGTCTTATTTTCCTCGTACCGCAGATCAAGCAAGAGGTTACTAAGAGAAGCAGCAGGAGAGGCAAAAACAAGTGTGTGTGTGGCGGTGACTTGGCAAGGAATCCTTTTAGTTACACATGTTGCATGTCTTGGGTTTTGGAAATGCCTCTTTAGACTCTATGCTATGTTCATAATGGTCATGCCTAATGAATGACTTAAGACTCATGATGTAACGACCCGGAAAATTCTCTTAATATTTTTTTAAAATATTAAGCATGTCTAGATAATTTTCCGAGGGATCTAGAAATATTAATGCGAACTTTGGCCTAGAAAATCCATGTTTTCTCATTTAAATTGGGGAAAAAGGGCACTAATGGGCCTTATATGGGCTTTTTAGTACCATAATTATTGGTGGATTTTAGGTGAAAATTAGTATAAATATAAAGGGGTTTTAAGGAGAAATATTTACATAATTATGCTGGAATTTTTAGAGAATTTTCGAAATTTTGGGGAAAATAATAGAAAATAAAAAGGAAAAATAAAATAAAAATAAGGTGCATGGGCCAAGGATTGAACCTTGGACCTCTTGTACAACCATGTATGCTTTAACCAACTCATCTAGCAAGGGAATGTTATAAGGGAATGAAATGGAGATTGGTTAAGGCTTAGAAGAAGATGAAGGGTCATGGAGAGACTCTTCATTTACCTCCTTAATGGGTGATAAAGAGGGGGGTTTGGGAGTTTTTTCTTCCTTCCATCAATTGCATTTGCTCCCCTCCTCCCTCCTCATTCTAGCCGAAACCCCAAGGAGGATTTCTCCCTTGGAAAAACTTCCACCAAGGCTTCATCTCCAAGATCTAAGGTCTTCACAAGAGTACAAGGGCTAAGGGTGGTCAAGAGGCAACAAGATTTCCATCCTTCTCTCAAATCTAAGGTTCATAATCAAGATCAACCAAGGTAAGACTCCCTCACCTATGGTATAATGGCTTTTCTTAAAGATTAAAATGATATGAAAGTTTTGTAAGTGATGTTTATGTTGGAAAAACCAAAGGAAACCCATGAACCTAACCTTATAGGTTTCAGCCCCATGGGTTCTTGGTCTATAATGATGATAAAAATCAAAATCATGTCGTCTAATGTGCCCTTATGATGTTTAGAGATTTAATATAATTTTTGAGAATTTTTGGGGTACCCTAGAGACCCTATAAGTTTCGGCCAACTTCAAGGACCCATGGGTAGGGTTGGGTCTTAAACTTCAAGTATATGTTTTATGTATTATCATGATATAAGGGAGATGGAGGGTGATTTATGTAAATTTTCACATGGCCTAGAGACCCTATGGGTTTCGGCCAAGATGGGTTAATAGGGTAAAAGTTAGGATTTATTTCAAGTAAGGGCCCCAAGTGCCCTATGGTAAGATATAATTGATGGTTAATGATTGGTTGGGGATTTTAATGGAATTTTTCCATGCCCCCATGGCCTTATAAGTTTCATCCAGCCCTAGGAAGGTGGACTAAAGGTTAGGGTTAACCCTAATCATGAGCCCCAATGACTTCCTATGGTCTCATAGATGATGTATGGTTGTTCCTTTACCTTATGCTATGGTACATGTTTATGGGATTGATGGAACTCCACCTATAGGTTTCGGCCAAGCCATGTATCTAGGGTTTGGGGTGGAGTTAGGGTTCAAAGAATGATGGTTCATGCTTACCATAAAGTATTTATATGTATAGGATCAAGCATGTGGTAGAAATCATGTTCACCATAACCCTAATGTTTAAGCACTATGTGTTATGTTTTATGTTTATGATTGGATGCCATGCTTAATAGGGATTATTATGTATGTCTTAGGTTTTATGCCATGTATTTGAATGGTAGGTAGAATGCTATGGAAATCCTACCATGTATGCTTAAGATAGATATCATGCTTAGGCAAGAAATGCAATGGTTACCTTATGTATCATGATTATACAAGCTCTATGTAGTAGGATAAATATCTATGAAAGCATGTCAAGTTCAATGCAATACGTACCTTCTATGTTATGATCATGGAAGTACTAGGAATAGGAATGATGTGTAGGTATGCATGCCATGTTTATGTAGGAAGATGAATGCCATGTTTATGTAGGAAGATAAATGCCATGTTTTATGAATGATGATGCATGCCATGTTTACGAAAGAAGATGCATGCCATGTTATGAATGAAAGATGATGCTTATGTCTTTAAGGCATAAATATGCTAAACGGCACGGTCGACGGTCAACGATACGATGGTCGTGAGGACCGGTAAATGGGCCGGTAGACGGGCCGAGCCGTAACAAGTTATGCTATGTTAAAGATGCCATGAATGTCTTATGAATGATGAAGCATGTAAAGTATTTTACTTTATGAATGGGCTTGTACCGGACCGAAGTATGGGTCCAAGGGATGGGCACCTTAAGAACGCCCCGGTTCTGGACTACCGACTATGCTGTCCACGGTTCTGGCACTACCGGAGCTGTGCAACAGGGATGGGCTCCTTAAGAACGGCTCGGTTCAGGGACTACCGACTATGTTGTCCTTACCCTAGTAGGTCGGGGCTCGCTACCTCGGACTTGCTAGGGATGCGCGCTTATGATGTATGTGTGTGGTATAAGCTGGGGACCCCAATGATATGATGATTATGTTTAAGCATTTAAAAATATGTTTTTTTTAAAAGTTAAGCATCCTTATGTATATGCATTCCACTCATGCATTCATTCATGTTATGCATTATGCTATGCTAATAAGATTTTATGCTTACGCTTCATGTTAAGAAAGATGCATGAAAATAAATGATCTATGTCATGATTATGTTAAGAAGATGTTCATATGCTATGATAGGAAGTATGCATATGTTTAGGCCATACAGGTTGTTTCACACCTTATGGACATGTTTATACCATGTATTATGCCATGTCAAGAATGTTTAGGATGTTATGTTTATACCATGAATTATGCTATGTAGTATGTCATGTTTACCATGAATTATGCCATGCTAGGAACGTTGATTATGTTTATGCTTATGCCATATAGTATGCCATGTTTAGAATGTTATCATGCTTATGTTCATGTCACGTAGTATGCCATGCTTAGAATGTTACGATGTTTACGTTTATGTCATGTCTCATGCCATGTTAGGAATGTTCACTTATGTTTATGTTCATGTCATGCTATGTATATGATAAGTGATTCAAGATGTTATGTTCTAAGTAGAGCACCAAGCATGTAAATGTTTCATGTGCTCATTATGAGATGATGAATGGTTTTTGTAAGTAGGAAAGAGTCTTACTAAGCCTGTGTGTTTATAGTCTTATTTCCTTATACCGCAGATCATTCAAGGGGACAATGATGGAAGCAGCAGGAGGGCAAGAACGCATGTGTGTGGTAGTGACTTGGGCCAGGAAATCATATGTTTATCGTTTATGCTAGAACATTATTTTGGTCACTTATATGCTTGAATGCTTGAATAATGACTTATGGAACTCTATGATGTGATGTTAAGTATGACATGATATGATGTTTAAGTACGAAGTCAATATACCGAGTTTCCATGTCATTATGTTAAGAATGGTAGTAGGGCATGTATGAGTAAAGTTAAAGTTATTCCGCTGCCTTATGATGTCTACATGCCCTAAATATGTTAACGTAACGCCGCTTATGGAAAAAAAAACTGGCGTTACACATGATGCTATGTTACGGATAGGTACTTGCTACTTATGGTAATGATGAATAAGTTATGGAATGGTTAGGTTATGATGCTATGCATGTCGTTAATATGCTAAGTCCAAAGACAAGTTATGCATGTATCGATGTTCCATGTATTAGTTGTATGGTTGAAAGCATGTGTAGAAAAAAAAAAGTTATTCCGCTGCAATAAGATATTCTATATGTACATGTATGTCTAGCATAACGACGCCTTTCTCGCCACACCACAAGGTGAGGGAAAAAGGCGGGCGTTACAATAATACAAAGCAAAAACTAACAGGAAACTAAAACGCAAATCACAAACTCAAACACGAGGATGTACAAGGTTCGGGGATAACTTACCCCTACTCCTTGGCGTGCCCGTAAGGTGAGTGATCCCTTGATCGTCGGCAGATCAAGTCCCGAAAAATCCAGATATCAAATGCCTCCTTCTCGGTGGAGAAACCTCTCCACACATATAGTATCAAGAGAATGATGGAAATACAACACAGAGACAAAGAAAGCTTACAGAGCATGAAGGAGACAGTTTACAAAGCACAACTCACAATACAGCAAGATCCTGGCAAGAGCCTTCACTCAGCTCTTCCTTCTCGCGGTGTCTTCTTGCTGATCGTAAACTTCTCCACTGGCTCAAAGATCTCAAGATGCAGTGTATCTGAGTCTTAGCATTTCTCAGAAAAATAGAAGGTGGCTCAAGTGATGCACAAGTGATCAGAGTTGTTCGCAAGAGGGATCCCTTCTCTATTCGCCAGCCAACTCTTAAACCTGCTCATCGCCAGTCACCAGGCACGCCTCTGCAGCTCACCAGCTGCTCATCTGCAATAGCCCTAGCTACCACTGACCTCTTCTGGACTCCCTGAACCCTCTCCAGTCGAGCCCCAGGTCAGTTAATCAGCTTCCCAACCATTGCCAGCTCGCGCAGGAAGATGTTGTATCCTGCGAAAGGAAAACAGCCAAAACTGACGTAGCGAAAGACCCCAGTTGACCCTCCTTCAATGTTTGAATCATCCCTCCATTACCTACACACTTAGCAGACGTTTAGTAAATGAAATCAAACGTGAATCAGTAATAGCAGAGAAAATCAGAGCGAAATCAGAACGCGATCAGAAGTTTGACAGCGGATTTAAATTAAAGTTATCAGCTACTGATTAGTCCACAGACCGATCGGAGAGGACCCTGATCGATCATGTCACATCCTGATCGATCTAGTGATACCCTGATCGGTCACTAGACCGATCAAGGATCATGGATCGGTCACCTGACCGATCAGGGATCGTGCTGAAGTTTTCTCCAGCTTCCGCAGGCTAAAACCCCTGATCGGTCACCTGACCGATCAGGTTGTGCCCTGATCTGTCTGGTGACCGATCAGGTCACTCCCTGACCGATCAGGAGCCATCCTGATCGATCAAGATGAGGAATGTCGCGACATTTGATAGGTCAGTTAGACCGGTCAAGGTTTCTCACAGAGACTACTGATCTCTCTCTGATCGTTCACCAGAACGATCAGAAACCCAGCAGAAGCTTCTATTCTCACCCTGATCGTTTACTAGACGGATCAGGGACTGACCAGAAAATTTTTTGTTTTCTCTCTGATCGTTCACTAGAACGGTCAGACCTCTCTAGGTCGGTCACCAGGCCGATCCATAATAGGGAGTTCGTGCCAACTCCCTGATCGGTCTCCAGATCGATCCAGCTCCGACCAAATCAGGTCTAAATCCAGAGAACAGCCTTCCTAGCCTTCTCTGACTCATTCTGGTCCCCCGGACCAAGACTCCGTGCCCAGCTTCACTCACCGGGACATCATTCAACCTAGCTTCACTCGCTAGGACCTAGCTTCACTCACCAGGGTTTCAGTCACCTAGCTTCACTCACCAGGACCCGGCTTCACTCACCGGGGTTTCCTTCACCTGGCTTCACTCACTAGGACCCGACTTCACTCACCGGGGTTGCAATCACCTGGCTTCACTTACCAGGACCCGGCTTCACTCACCGGGAGTCATACCCAGTCCCTGACCAAGACTTAAACCACACTCATCTTATTATCCTAAACTCAAATCGGTGTCAACACCAAAACAACAATCAGGGTCAGACTGTATCAACAATCTCCCCCTGTTTGTTGTTTGACAACCCGATTTTATGTTTAGGTATTTGGAATCAATTGTAATCAAATTTCACTATCGTAGGAAAATCAGAGTCCTCCCCCTACAATAGTTATACTCGTAATCATCCAAAACTTAACTAACCATACTCTCCCCCTTTGCCAAACACCGAAAAGGGTGTGGACTGGTTGTTATGTTAAAAAAAAAACCTCCCCCTCAACCCAGGGTTTTTCCCAAAACAGAACGGGATATGAATAATTTGAAGGCATATAAAAAGCATATGATAATGATAAAGCAAGACAGGATAATCATATGCATCATATGAAACTATGAAAGTAAACATGGAATAGAAAGACCATGAAATAGCAGTCATATATAAAATCCATCAGTCAGTCAAATACATAACAAGTTATGGAATAATAGTCAGAAGCTGAATACAGCAAACAATAAATCATGAGCTGGTGGGTCGTCAGACTGCATGGGATCGTATGATGTGTCATCGTCTGGAAGGAGGCTCCCCGGAGCAGTGCTGCCGCAGGGCGCAGATCCAAGAAATGTAGGCTGGTACCGATGACCAGCTGCCCAAGCGCGCCACTCCGCAAACCATGCCTCCTGCTGGGTATGCATCACAGACTGAAATGCCTCCTGACTGGCACGCAATCCATAAATCTCGGATCGAATCTCAGTCTGAAACGCCTCCTGACTGGCACGCAATCCAGAAATCTCAGATCGGATCTCAGTCTGAAACGCCTCCTGCCCGAGCTCTATCAGGTGTAATCGATGGTCCATAGTCTGCTCGAGCTCCGCGATCTGCCAGCGGAGATCAGGATCTGGCTCGTACTCGTAGTCGATTGCAGCGGGCGCCTCATGATGTACAGCCGGAGCTGTTGGTACCTGTACGTGGGCTGCCATTGGTAACTCTCCTAAACCCCTCCCATCCTTCCACTGAAGACCCTGGCCCTGAGGTCCGACAATAATGCCAGACTTGGCAAACACACGTTTACCGAGTCTGTAGTCTTGCCGAACCATGGGCACAGTCCTGCCCTTGGACACATCGACACCGACTGACTGAAGCCAGTCAGTGATAACGTGTCCAAAAGGCATATAGACTATATGACGCCCAGGACTATAGGTCACGATGGAAGAGATAATGCACGCCGTGATATTAAAATCGAGGAGGCGATGCATCCCGTAAAGCATCAAGCAATGGTACGGGTGGATTTCACTGAGAGGTTTTGAAGTGATTGGCAGAAGACAGTTGGTTATGATTATGAAAAGGATATAATCAACTAGAGAAAGGCGAAGGGCAACAAAAGTAGGGAAATCAGACCCTAACTCATCGAGGCCGTCCAGCCTAGGGTGTCCCAAAAAGTACTCATAGATGGAGTCAGAGGTAACCCCCTCGAAGGGATGCAGTAAAGGATCCGGGATCTCAGGGTAGATAGAATAGAAATTTGGCGATTGTCGAATGCCAAGAAACTTAGAAAAATTACCGTAGGTAAAATCAAGATTCATTTTGGCTACCCGAGTTGTAAATTCTAAACCCCCTCGTGGTCCCGGTTGCAGATTGTTCTAGAATTCGGACACAAGATCAAAGTTGATGGTCCGCTCGAGAGAAAGGAGAAAATCAAGGTTGTAGAAATCAATCACCTCTTTCACAGAGGGACAATGCTCATATAAGAAAGGTCTATCAATAGATTTGCAAGGGAGGAGTTTAAAAGTTCTATTTTGGAAGGGTTGTTCAAAGGCAGCATTGGGGAATCGAGAACTTGAGGGTGGTTGAGGTCTAGAAGATGAAGAGGGGGCTCTTGACCTAGAGGCCCCCTCAGCAGGTGCTTTCCCCTTCGAAGATTTCCTAAGGGTGGAAAATATTGGATCACGGCACAAAGAAATGATCAAGCGAAGGTTGATTTGATCATGTAATCAAGGTCCCGGCACAAGAAAAAGATATGAAGTTAAGGACACGGCATTGAATTGATCAAGTGAATAAAAACAATGACCAAATGAAATTAAGGTCACAGCATTTGAATGGATCAAATGAAGTTAACACAGAATGATCAAATGAAATTCGGTTTAATCAGTGAGGTTAAGGGTCACACAAAAATTTTGATCAAATGAAAAGAGGGTCACGCAACCGCACAACCAAAAGATCAATGGGATTGAGGGAAGAGCACGACACAAGTTAAACCACTGATTAGTGCAAAAATCATACTTAATGAACTAAACAGCACGATAAAACCGAAACAAAATTGCTTACTTAGGTGCCATGAGATTTGTTGGAAAAGATCTTGAAAGCTTGAAGTAGTAAAGACCTCACGCAAGAGATGAGAACCTCAGAACCGAGAGGATCTTGCAGCAGAGAGGAGGATGCAGAGGAGCCCAGATCACGACACAAGGAGTTGCAAGAAACTCACGTCACAGTGAAGGAACAAGGGGAGAAGAGCTCGCAATAGAGACTACCAACCGCAGGAAGGGTAAGCCGCAGGAAGGGAGAAACAGAGATCTCGCCTCGCTAAAAACTCAGGAGTGTGAGCTCACGCAAGAAGAAGAGAAGGCTCTGGTGCGATTTGCGTAGGTAGAAGAGAGTCGGCTAGGGTTTGGAGGTATAAGGGTAGATGAAGTTAATAGGTTGGTGGACCGATCCACCAACCGAATTTAATGCGATAGATCGGATCACCATTCGATCTAGTGGTACCCAGACCGATCTGGTAACCTCTTGATCAGTCTGGCTGGGTCCTGATCGGTCGTGTGACCGATCTGGTTGTGCCCTGATCGGTCTGCCGATCGATCAGGGAGCGAACAGTGAGTTTGAGAGACTTTGTGAACCTTCTGATCGGTCGGTGGACCGGTCAGAAGGGTGGCCAGATCAGTCAGTGGACCGAACAGAAGATTTTCGCAGAATTTCACAGAATTTTCACAGAATTTCTCGATCGGTCTTTATGACTGATCAGGCCAACTCCTGATCAGTCCGGTGACCGATCAGGGAGGTCCCTGATCGGTCTGTGGATCGATTAGGGACCAAACAGAATCACTTAGCTCACTGATCGGTCTATGGACCGATCATCACAACTCTGGATTGGTCGATGGACCGATCAAATATCAGAGACTGTCTGATACGTGACAGAACTCACAGTTTCAGACCTTCTTTCGAGTTCTGAGACAATTGGATGTATGTTTATTGATTCTGGAGGTGTTCTCTCTACTAGAATTGATCCCTTAACAAGAATCAAGAGTCCTTATGGATTTAACAACCTCTCTGTTGTAAAAACAAACACCCAACCAAGTGAAGTCAAATTCAATCAAAACATCCATCCAATTTGAAACAAGTTTGTTTCAGAATAAGTCTCCAATCAAGTTTCCTTGATTGGAATGTCCAAGTATGATCATGGAACTAAATATACATGTATTATGCTTTGGGTTTCCCCATACTTGGTCAACTTAATGATTTTTGTCTCGTCAACCTAATTTCTCAAGGAATGCATTAACATTTTGAGTAATTAGGTTGATCCTAGCATCTCACCCCATTTCTAGCAAACAAAACATTTTGTTAAACCTTATAGTTACTGTGAGATGTTCCCAAGTTGCCCAATAATTGTTGCCCAACAATTTGAAATGATCATGAAGGGTTTTGTTTTTGTTTTTTTTAATTCTATGAAGCATGACACATTCCCAACTCCCTCCTTAAGAAACTAAATTCATTTTCAGGGAGTGGTTTAGTGAAAATGTCAGCTAGGTTTGACTTTGACTCTACATGTGAGAGTACAATATCTTCTCTAGCAACATGATCCCTAATGAAGTGGTGACGCACTTCAATGTGCTTGGTCCTTGAATAATGGACAGGATTTTTTGTAAGGTTTATTGTGCTTATGTTGTCACACAACACTTGCACACCCTTATAGGATAATCCATAGTCCTCTAGTGTGTGTATCATCCACAACAATTATGATACACTCTCTCCCATGGCGATATATTCTGCCTCGGTCGTGGAGAGAGCAACACAATGTTGCTTCCGACTTGACCAACTCACTAATGATGATCCTAAGAATTGGCAATCCTCACTTGTGCTCTTCCGATCCAACTTGCACCCAACATAGTCGGAATCTGTAACGCCCGCCCCTTACGTGAGCGACGCGTTACTTTTTTTCCTTTCTTTCGTACATTATTGCATATGAAGCGTAAATATAGCAGCGAAAATAATACTAAATCATGAATATATGCAATTGGATAAATTTCTTTCTAACTAAACTACTTTGAGCATGTGAATCATAGCATAGCATATTTAACGAGAGAGTATATAGTTCTACATTAAGCATGTATATCATAAAGAACTTCAACTCCAACAAGTAGTAAGCGTAAACATAAGAACTAACACATGCATTTATAAGTAGCAACATTAAGTCCATGAGAAATAAGTCCATAAGTAAGAGTGAAGACAACAGTAGGATCGATCTGCCAAGTCACTGCCACACACACACATGCCCTCCTGCTGCTTCCCCTTTAGTTTGATCTACAACATAAGAAGGTAGACTATAAGCATAAAATACTTAGTAAGCTCCTTGCTTACTCACAAAATCCATACATCACATATAAGTAGAAATCTACATCATTTGACATAAACATATAACATGAATAAACACTTTAAGTATCTAAAGCACATAAGCATAAACACTTAAAACATGAATATGTGTGTCATTAGTAAGGACATATGACATGAGTAAATACTTAAAGCACCTAACATTCACATAATCTTTTAAAACGTAATCATGAGCATAAACATTAAACATAGCATATGCAATATCATTAAACATAAACATGTGCATAAACATTAAACATAGCATATGCAATATCGTTAAACATAAACATGTGCATACACATTAAACATAGCATATGCAATATCATTAAACATAACCATGTGCCTAAACATTAAACATAGCATATGCAATATCATTAAACATAAACATGTGCATAACCATTAAATATAGCATATGCAATATCATTAAACATTAACATGTGCATAAACATTAAACATAGCATATGCAATATCATTAAACATTAAGGATGCTCTTTGAAAAAAAAAATATATATATATATACTATAATACTTGAACATTAACATATCATCATCATTGGGATCCCTGGCTTGTACCCATTCATCATTTGCGTGCATCCCTTAGTAGAGTACGAGGTAGCTAATCCCGACCTACTAAGGTACTAGGCAACCTTGGCACCTAGGGACAGCTGCGGTAGTCTAGAATCGGGGCCTTGCTTAGGAGCCCACCCTATGGACCTTTTTCAAGATCCGGTACAAGCCAATACATAATGTAAAATAACATACATGATTCCTTTCCTTTCCATAGCAATTTCTCTTTAGCATAGCGTTCGTCATTTCTTTTCTTTTCTTATAAATTGCTCTTTAGACATTCTTTTATTCATAATGTCATACATGTCATGGGCATACATTCAAAACATAAATATCATCATAACTTTCAAGCATGAATCATGGCATGGAGAAAACATAATTTCATGGTAAGAAAATTCATAACATGCCAACTTATCATTCATGATTCATAAAACACATAATGTTCAATTTAAAACTAAGGGTAATACATCTAAGGAGCTTGTTTCATTTTTTTTCATCTATCATGGCATAATGGATACCTTTAATTCAACCATAATTCACTTATATTCTACTGTTCAAAATATTTAGATAGGGTTATCATGGCATAAAACACAACACAACATCACACAACTCATACAACATGCATACATTGAATATCCTACTACAAAGGGACATTATCAAGTGAGGTAGTGACATTAACCCATCCTAAATCCCAATTTAAGAAACTGATCAGAAATTTCTAAGGTTCATATCAACATGTAAATGACAAAAATAAAAGCAATTGATTCATACAATATGCATATAATACATACTCCAACACTAGGAAGCATTAGCAAGTAACATGGCATCTTTAACTCATTTTTTTGTCCATATTTAGGGTATTAACCGAATATGTTCAGAGGGGAAACATGGCCTAAAATATATATAAAACCCTCAAACAAACATTAACAAGGAATAAAGAAACATTAGCTAGTCAAAAAGAACTCAAACATCTTCTTATGGCCAAAAAGTCTATGGCTTCTCGAGAGCCTTGACCTAAACCTTTAGGGGTCTCTTTTTTGTTTTTTGCTTCATCTTTTTTTTCATCATAACTCATAACTTAACATCAAGAAAATATTGGAGTCATTAGATAGCCTCAAACACAAACCTAGGCCCTAAATCCATGCTTGGCCGAAATCCACTCATAGGGAAAAACTTCACGATTTTTAGCAATACATCGCAAGATCATACAAGAACATAAACAAAACATATATGAACTATTATGTTGCAGGAGAGGGGAGTCTTACCCTTGTGCTAAGGATTTCCAAACAAAATATATCACCTAGAAGGAGAAAGAAAGAATTTCTTGCTCCTTGGCTCTTCTTTTGTTTCACAAACAAAATGCCTTCACTAGATCTTCTTGGAGAGAATTTTCTTGATGGAGAGGGAGCCTAGGTGATTTCGGAAAGGAGAGGATGAGGAGATGCCTTGTGGCATTTTTCCCATCTTTTTATAGTAAATGAAGAGGTATGCCTCTTCACTTTCCATGGTGACCCTTCCCCTTCCATGGTGACTCTTTATCTCCCATGGTGCCTCTTCATCTCCCTTATCTTTACACCTATCTACAATTTCCTTTATCCTCCTAATAGCACTCCCTTGCTAGGTGAATTGGTTACATATGCATTCTTAAGGCTTACAACATCTCTAAGGTCCAAGGTTCAATCCTTGGCACCTACATCATTTCATTTTTTTTTATTCTTTTGCAAGCCCATCTAAAGTAAGGTCCATTACATGATGTGTTATTTCTTTTATCCTCATGGGCCCCATTAGGATAACTAATGAAGTGCTATTTAAGACCCATTAGAAATTTCCCACCATTTAGAGCCCATATAAGACCTATTAACACTTACACTAAAATTCTCACAACTCTAACTATCGTTCATGAATCATACCCAATATGGCTATCATTCATGCAATCCTACTCAATATTAGGGATAATATTGAAGGGAATTTTAGTGGGGTGTTACAGAATCAGTGTAGCTAATTAAGTCAAATGACTCGGTACGGGGGTACCAAAGACTGACTCCAATCGTGCCCTTAAGTTATCTCAAAATTCTCTTAACAACAATCATGTGAGATTCCTTGGCACAGACTTGGTATCTAGCGCACATACCCACAGCTAAAAGAATATCAGGGCGAGTAGCTGTGAGGTATAGAAGACTACCTATCATGCTTCAATATTGGGTTAGATCAACGGGCTTACCACTCTCATCATTGTCTAATCTTGTGTTTGTCGCCATGGGAGTGGTTACCTCTTTAGTGTCACTAATATTAAAATTTCTGAGCATCTCTTGAGTGTATTTGGATTGGTGCACATGGATTCCATCTCGATTTTGTTTGATTTCGAGTCCAAGAAGAAAGTCAATTCTCCCACTAGACTCATCTCAAATTCACTCTCCATGTGTCCAATAAACTCATTCAAATAGCCCTTGTTGTTGGAGCTACTAATTATGTCATCGACATATACTTGGGCTACAAATATGTTATCACCATCTCTTCGTAGAAATAGTGTAGGGTCTATTTGTCCTCTCACGAAGCCTTTTTCAATAAGAAATGTCGACAACCGTTCATACCAAGCACGAGGTGCTTGTTTAAGGCCGTAAAGCGCCTTCTTGAGTTTGAACACGTGGTTTGGAAATTCAAAATTTTCAAACCCCGGAGGTTGTTCAACATAGACCTCTTCTTTTATGAAACCATTTAAGAAGGCCGATTTAACATCCATTTGATAGAGTTTGAAACTTCTATGTGCTGCAAATGCAAGCATCAATCGAATAGATTCTAATCGTGCCACGGGATCATAGGTCTCATCGTAATCAAGGCCTTCAACTTGACTATAGCCCTTGGCTACCAAGCGTGCCTTGTTTCTTACGATTTCTCCCTTATGGTTCAATTTATTTTTGAAAACCCATTTGGTTCCAATAATAGTGGTCTTCTTAAGTCTAGGGACTAAGTCCCAAACTTGGGTTCTCTCAAATTAACCTAATTTGTCTTGCATAGCAATGATCCAATCGGGATCATGCAATGCCTTGTCAATTTTCCTAGGTTCAATCTCTAAAATTAGGGCAACCTCATTAGCCTCATTCCTAAAGAATGATCTAGTTCTAACCCCATGATGGATATCTCCAACAATTTGGTCTTGGGGATGACTAGAGGCTAACCTAGTTTACCTTGGTGTTGGAGGCGCTTCTTGGATGGTGTCACTAGACACAGGCTCAGCCTCAGGGTTCGGCTGAACTACAAGTTGTCTAGACTCACCGTCATCAGATTCTTCAGCACCATCTCCAACACTCGGACTCTCATCCAAACCTAGTTTTCTAAGTTCGAATTGAATTCCTTCTACATCTTCTGATTGATCAATTGCTTTTGGGATTTCCTCAAAAATGACATCAGAAGATTCTTCGATCAATCTAGATTTTTTATTGTAGACTCAGTAAGCTTTGCTGACAAGAGAATACCTGACCAGTATCCCTTCATCAGCTTTCGCTATGAACTTTCTAAGATGCTCCTTGGTGTTTAGAATAAACACCTTACACCCAAACACCCGAAGATGTTTAACTATAGGTGGTTTTCCAAACCAAAGTTCGTGAGGAGTCTTCCCTAGAAATCTATGAATGAGGACTCGATTTTGCACATAGCAAGCTGTGTTCACAGATTTAGCCCATAAGTAACTCGGTAAAGAGTACTCATTGAGCATGCTTCGTGCAGCCTCTTGTAGGACTCGGTTCTTTCTCTCTACAACACCATTTTACTGTGGTGTTCTAGGAGTGGAGAACTCGTGTCTATATCCTCTCTCTTGATAAAATTCTAAAAATCTTTGGTTTTGAAATTCTCCACTATGATCACTCCTAATTGTTTTATTGGTTGTAGATTTTTCATTTTCAATTCTTCTACAAAATAAAATAAAAACATCTAGGGTTTGATCCTTATATTTTAGAAAATATGTCCAAGTGTATCTAGTAAAGTCATCAATGATCACAAAATAATACCTACTACCATTCAAAGATATAATTGTACTACAATCAATAAATCCATGTGTAGTAAATCTAAAGCAGTAGAGGTACTTACAGCGCTTTTACCTTTGTGAAAAGATTTCGTTTGCTTACCCATTTGACATGCATCACAAATGTAACGACCCGGAAATTCTTCTCAATATTTTCTTTAAAATATTGATCATGTCTAGATAGTTTGTGAAGGAGCCTAGAGATACTAGTACGAACCTTAGCCTAGTTATCCATAATTTTCTCATTTAAATTGAGAAGTTATGTACTAATGGGCGTTTCTAGTACCATGGTTATTAGTGGATTTTAGGTGAAAATTAATATAAATATAAATAGGTTTTAATTAGGAATATTAGCATGATCATGGGTGAATTTTAGGGAAATTTTTGGAAATAATGGGAAATAAAAATAAAAAAATAGAAAAATAAAGTGCATGCACCAAGGATTGAACCTTGGACCTAGTGTACAACCATGCATGTACTAACCAATTCACCTAGCAAGGGAGTGCTAGTGGAGAATAAAGTGGATTTTGGTTAAGGCTTAGGGAAAATGAAGAGTCAACAAGGGAAGAGACACCATGACTCTTCATTTGCCCTCTTCATTGTGAATAAAGGAGAGGGATGATAACTTACATCAAGGATAGTTATTCCTCTCCTCCTCATCCACCAAGCCTCTTCTCTCATCCTTCTCCCTCCTTCTAGCCGAAACCCATAGGTGGGCTTTCCCTTGGGAAAAGTTCACAAGAAGGTCTCTCTTCCAAGATCCAAGACTTTTACAATCATACAAAGGCTAGGGGTGGTCAAGAGGCAACAAGATCTTCATCTTCCTCCCTATCTAAGGTCTATAACCAAAATAAACCAAGGTAAGGCTCCCTCACCTGTGGTATAATAGTTCTCCTTGATGTTTATCATAATATGAAGTTTGGTTTGGGTTTGATGTTGAGAAAACCATGATTTGGACCCCTATAACTTTCGGCCACCATAGGTTTTGAGTCCAAGATGATGTTAAAAATTTCACTAATGCTCTCTAATGTTTTCTTATGATGAATATAGGTTAAAATAGGATTTGGAGAATTTTTGGAGTACCCTAGTACCATTTAGGGTTCGTCCAACACCATGATTCTATGGTTAGGGTTGGATCTAAACCTTCAAGTATGTATCTTGTGTATCTTTATGATACAAGGGAAGTTGAGGGTGATTTATGTGAATTTTCACAAGGCCTTGTAACCCTAAAGGTTTCGGCCAAGAAGGGTCCTAGGGCAAGGAGTTAGGGCTTACTTCAAGTATGGGTTCCAATGGCTCCTAGGGTATGGTATGGATGGTGTAGATGATTAATTTGGAAATTTTAGGAACCTTTTCCATGAACCCATGGCCCTTGCATGTTTCGGCCAACCCAAGAAGAAGGGCTAGGAGTTAGGGTTAACCCTAAACATGAGCCCTAATAGCTTCCTATGGCCTTCTAAGTAATGTATGGTCTTTTTCCTTACCTCATGCTACCTTATATGTCAATTTAATGATAGAACCCCTCCTTACAAGTTTCGTCCAAGCAACGTGATTAGGGTTTAGGTGGAGTTAGGGTTTCAAGAATGATGGTTTATGGCTTATTATGATGAATAAATATAGGATCAAGCATGTGGTAGAAAATTATGTTACCTATAGCCCTAACCTTAAGTGTTATGTTTCGTGTTGGTATGTTATGTTTGATGCCATGCTTAGTAAGGTTTATCCATGAATGTCTTATGTTCAATGCCATGCTCTTAGATAGTAAGTAGCATGTTTATAGAAGTTCTACCCATGCATGCTTGTGATAGATACTACGCTTGTGTATGCAATGCAATGCTTATCTTATGTATCATGATCATGCAAGCTCTATGAATTAGGAGGATGGTCTATGTAAATATGTCATGTTTTATGAATATAATGCAATGCTTATCTTATGTCTCATGATCATGCAAGCTCTATGAATTAGGATGATGGTCTGTGTAAATATGTCATGTTCTATGAATACAATGCAACGCTTACCTTATGTACTATGATCATGCCAGCACTATGAACAAGAATGATGTTTATGTAAGCATGCCATGTTTTATGAATGAAGATAATGCTTATGCCTTAAGGTATAATGATGCTATGCATTAAGTATGAACGATGAAAGGTCAAGTATGATTTATGTCATGCTTCATGTAACAAGATTATGTTATGTTTAAATATGCTATGAATGTCCCATGAATAATGAAGCATGTGAAGTTATTTTACTTTATAAATGGGCTTGTACCGGACCAAAGTATGGGTCCAAGGGATGGGCACCTTAAGAACGCCCCGGTTCTGGACTACCGACTATGCTGTCCACGGTTCTGGGACTACCGAAGCTGTCCAACAGGGATGGACACCTTAAGAACGCCCCGGTTCTAGACTACCGACTATGCTGTCCACGGTTCTGGGACTACCGTAGTTGTCCTTATCCTAGTAAGTCGGGGCTCGCTACCTCGTATTTACTTAGGGATGCGCGCTTATGATGTATGTATGTGGTACAAGCCGGGGACCCTAATGATGTGATGATTATGTTTAAGTATTTAAAAGTATGATTTTAAAAGTTAAGCATCCTTATGTATATGCATTTGACTCATGCATTCATTCATGTTATGCATTATGCCAGGATAGTAATGTTTTATGCTTATGTTTCATGTTAAGAATTATGCATGATAGGAAACGTCTTATGTTTATGTTTATGTTAAGAAGATGCCCATATGCTATGTTAGAAATCATGCCATGTTAAGTACATCTATGTTCATGTTTATGCCATGTATCATGCCATGTTAAGTAGATTTATGTTTAAGTTTATGTCATGTATCATGCCATGTTAAGTATATTTATGTTTATGTTTATGCCATGTATCATGCCATGTTAAGTATATTTATGTTTATGCCATGTCTCATGCTATGTTAAGTGTATTTTATGTTCATGTACTATGCAAGAACTATATCATGCTAAGTGATTTTAGATGCTTATGTCCTATGTAAAGCACCAAGTTATTGGGACTGGGTGCATGTTGACATGGATGCGGGTTTGTAATTTTTAAATTTAATTACGTGCAGCGGAAGATTTAGCATAAATAATTTCTCAAATTATTTAACCACACATCTAGCATGCAACCTTATGTTGTGTAGACATGATCATATATTTAAAATTTTGAAGAAACGTAAACTAATTTACTTGTTACCTCGTGTAACTCGAAGAAAGGGACGAGATCCAACCGTAGCGTCCCTTGGAAGCTCCGCCTCTATTCGCGTCCATGCCGAGTTCTCTTCGGGATGACTTCGCAAAGCCACGAGTTTCGTGCCGACAAGAACTACTAGATTCTCCAAAGGCACGACAAGAATACCAAGAGAGAGATGGAAAGACTAACCACCAAACGAAGAACGAAATCAAGATTCCGGGAAGAAGGATAGAGTTGCGCTCGCTTCTTCTTCTTCTTGCGGCAGCGGCTTGGTGGCCAAGGGTGGCTGAAGCTCACGGCAGCAAGGGCCTCCTCTAGGGCCGGCGGCACTAGAGAAGGGAGAGGGAGAGAAGGAGAGAGAGAGAGAGCTTATTCCTAGATCTCTTGGATTAAATTCTAAGTCTTGCCTTGGTTCCTTTATATATTAGCCTCTCAACCGCCAAGTATCCTTTTTATGGAATAAATTTTCATATGAAATTTATCATATAAATTTTTCTATGATTTATTCCATCATGCCAAGTTTTTATCATAATTTAATTTATAATAAAAACAACCATGTCTCCATTTTTCTTATGGAATAAATTTTCACAAGAAATTTATTATATAAATTTTTCTTATCATGGAAAAATCAATTCATAATTGATTTTATAAAATAAAATAAACTATTCAAAGTTTATTTTAATTTCCATGAAAATAATAAACCAAACCTCGGTTTATAAAATTTATATTATCTATAATTTTATAAAACAAACCACACTTGGTTTATTTTATAACTTGAACCAAACAATTTGGTTCTCCCTTTTAATGAGGCCGGCCAAACAAAGAGGGTAGGGACCCTCTTTGGCCGGCCAAACCCAAGCCAAGATCATATGAATTAAACTCATTTAATTCGTCCAATAAGCCTTCAAAAGACTTAGTCATTTTATGCTTCCGATGCGTCTCTGAAAAATTCAGATTCGACTTATCTCTCATGATCGGGAAATCCAATTTTTAACTCGTTTTAAATCCCTCGGATTACTCGTAGTGCGTGTGACTAAATAGACTTTCGATTTATGTTGGCCGTCTATAATTAACCAATTATAGAACGATCATGAGTGGCACCTAGTAGTACATCATGATACCCAATTAATCGAAAGATCAACGGTTGACCTCAGAAATAATTCTGAAACCCTTCAGCAGCTATAATGAATCGTGCCCCATTCCCTTCACCATGTTATACCCACTTGGTTCAGGACATGGTCTATGTGTGTCAGTCCCCACTAGGCTGACTATGTCACACCTAGCCCAAGTAATGTTTCCTCGTCCTATGGATTGTAATTACTCTCATGTATTTAAGAGATTCATACTCTGAACATGTCATACTCTGGCCAGAGGCTTCGAGTAACAATCTGACGATAGGCCTCGGGTATACATCTCCTCGCAAGGAGTGGTGAATCCTTTGTAGGTTGTTCAAACATCTTTGGGCACTTCGGATTATACCCAATCATCCTGGGTCCACACCTCCTTGGAGATGCTTGCTTAAGATGTCAAAGTATAAGTCTCCATGACCAAGATGACTCGAACACCGCAAGTCAAAGGAACATCGCACTTAAGCTGCAGTAAGAACTTCACTGACATGTCTATATGTAGACTACCATATGATGTTTTATAGTTAGTCACTCCAATGAACTAGTTCCCTTAACTAGCATTCATGTTTATCTCCGGACATCCCAATGTCACCAGCCAGTGAGAATCAGCTGATTAGAGAATAATCCATGCTAGTCTCAACAGAATTGACAGTGTCCGTATCTATCAATTCATCGACTAGGGACAATTTCAATACTTCACAATTGCACATGTAGAGATAATCACTAGTTGTGAATTCATCACAAATTCTCTCATGCTGTGAATTATATTGCGGACATTCAGTAAATGAGTTTAAGATCTCAATCAAATACACAGACATGTATACTCAAATAGTGAATATTCATTTATTAAAATAAATGATCACAATCATAAGGCGATTGCCTTAGGACACATTTCTCATATCACTAACAAACTCCCACTTTGCCTAATGTCAATCGCTACGGTATCCAATACCACAGGCTCTAACATGACCCTCAAACTTGCTTTGTGGCAAGGCCTTAGTTAAAGGATCACTAGGTATATCATTCCTACTTATAATCTCTCTGATCAGATGATAGCAGCGAAGCACATGTTTGGATCGATGATGAGACCTTGGTTCCTTCGCTTGTGCGTTAGCTCCATTATTGTCGCAATAAACCGGTATTGCTTCATCAATGGTTGGAACCACACCAAGTTCTGAGATGAACTTCTTGATCCAGACTGCTTCCTTTGCTGCTTCCGAAGCTACAATATATTCCGCTTCCGTGGTAGAATCCGCTATAGTGTCTTGCTTGGAACTCTTCTAACTTATTGCGCCTCCATTCAAAATAAATACGTATCCAGACTGAGATTTGGAGTCATCCTTATCTGTCTGGAAACTGGCATCTGTATACCCACGTATTACCATATCACCTTCTCCATATATTAGGAACACATCCTTAGTTCTTCTTAAGTACTTAAGGATTGTCTTGACAGCCGCCCAATGATCCATTCCTGGATCAAACTGGTATCTGCTTGTGACGCTCAGAGCATACGATACATCGGGCCTAGTACATAACATAGCATACATGATAGATCCTATCGCGAATGCATAAGGAATCTTATTCATGCAAATCCTCTCGTCTTCTGTGCGCGGACACATAGACTTCGAAAGGTTGATCCCATTACGGATGGGAAGGTAACCTTTCTTGGATTACGACATGCTAAACCTTTCTAGCACTCGGTCTATATATGTAGACTGCGAAAGACCAAGCAACCGTTTTAATCTATCTCTATAGATTCTAATCCCAAGGATATAGGTTGCTTCTCCCAGGTCTTTCATGGAGAAAGTTTTGGACACCTAAATTTTAACCGACTGTAAAACTGATATATCATTTCCTATAAGTAATATGTCATCAACATATAACATTAGGAATACGACTGCACTCCCACTAACCTTCTTGTACACACAAGGTTCGTCAGGATTTTGTGAGAAATCAAACTCTTTGATTGTCTCATCAAAACGGATGTTCCAGCTCCTGGATGCTTGCTTTAGTCCATATATGGATCGTCGAAGCTTGCATACTTTAGTTTTATCAACCGATGTGAAACCTTCAGGTTGTATCATGTATACATCCTCAAGCAGGTTTCCATTAAGGAAAGTTATTTTCACATCCATTTGCCATATCTCATAATCATAATGAGCTGCTATGGCCAGGAGCATCCGAATGGATTTAAGCATAGCTACTGGCGAATAGGTTTTGTCATAATCAATTCCTTGTTTCTGACGATATCCTTTTGCTACTAATCTAGCCTTAAAGGTAACAACATTACCTTCCATGATGGTTTTCTTCTTGAAAACCCACTTGCACCCTATGGGCTTAATCCCATCAGGTGGGTTAACCAAGTCCCATACTTCATTTTCGTACATGGAATCCATTTCCGACTTCATGGCTTCAAGCCATTTGTCCCTTTCTGAACTTTTCAGAACATCTTCATAACTGATAGGTTCGTCATCGCTAATGAGTAACACGTCATTCGATTCACTTATGAGAAATCCGTATCTCTCTGGAATATTGCGTGTCCTATCAGACCTACGAAGAGGTGGTGTTGTTTTAGGTTCAACTGATAGCTCATCATCATGTGTTCTCGGTTGTGGGTCTAGACTAGGTGTCTCTGTAATGTCTATTAGAGTTTCTTGAACTTCTTCAAGTTCAATATTACTCCCACTGTTTTCTTGTAAAAGAAATTCTTTTTCTAGAAACTCAGCATGCCTTGAAGCAATCACCTTTTGTTCCAAGGGATGATAAAATTGGTAACCTTTCATTTCCTTAGGGTATACAATAAATAGACATTTATCAGACTTAGCATCCAATTTGTCTGATACAGTCCGCTTCACATAAGCAGGACAACCCCATATTTTAAGGTGAGTTAAATGAGGTTTCTTACTATTCCACGTCTCATATGGAGTAGTAGAGACTACCTTGGTCAGGACTCTGTTTAGCAAGTAAACAGCTGTCTTGAGTGCATAGCCCCAAAAGGATTTTGGAAGAGTTGCATGATTCATCATAGATCTAACCATGTCCATCAAGGTTCGGTTACGCCTCTCAGATACACCATTATGCTGCGGTGTATATGGCGGAGTCCATTAAGACAATATCCCATTGTCCCTAAGATAATCTTGTAACTCTTAACTTAAGTATTCACCACCCCGATCGGATCAAAGTATCTTAATACTTTTGCCAAGCTGTTTCTCCACTTCATTTCTGAACTCTTTGAATTTCTCAAAAGCTTTAGATTTGTGTTTCATTAAGAACACATATCCGAATCATGAGTGATCATCGATAAAGGTAATGAAGTAGCTATAGCTTCCTTGTGCAAGAGTTGACATTGGTCCACATACATCAGTATGTATTAGACCAAGCAATTCTCCCACTGGTTTACCTTTTGTGTAAAAGGGTAATTTGGCCATCTTGCCTTTTATGCATGATTCGCATGTATCAAATGAACCGGGTTCAAATGACTCCAGAATTCCACATCGGTGTAATTTGGTCATGCGTTTCTTACTTACATGGCCAAGACGACAATTCCACGTATAGGAGTCTATTTGATTATCTATTCGAGCACGTTTGTTGCTAACATCGATATTGAAAACGTCACCGAATAAATCTAACGTGTAGATACCATTGCACAAAGTTTCGGTCCCATAAAGAACACCATTTAAAGTTATGTAACAACAATTGTTACTAAAAGTTAAATGATAACCCTTTTCATTCAAGCATGAAATAGACACAATGTTCTTTATTAACGAAGGAACAAAATAACAATTATCCAATTCTAAGACACGTCCAGTAGGGAGCTTTAGCAAATATGTTCCGATGGCAACAGCAGCAATCTTTGCTCCATTTCCAACTCGCAAATTCGCTTCTCCCTTGACGAGTCTTCTTCTATTCCTTAGCCCATGTATGTCATTACATATATGTGAGCTACACCCAGTATCAAGTACCCAGGTGGTTGAGGAAATAGAGTGACATTCAATAACGAAGATACCTGAAGAGGATGGGGCATCGGATGCCTTCTTCTTCAAAGACTCAAGATAAACCTTGCATTTTCTTCGCCAGTGACCCTCCTTGCCGCAGTGATGGCAAGTGCCTTTTGGTGTCTTTTCAGCCTTTTTGGCCTTTTTCTTCTTTCCCTTATTCTGTTCTTTGGCCTTCCTCTTAGAACCTTTCTTCGAGGAACCAACTAACAGTACCATCTTCTGATCCTGCTTCACAGAAGGCTCTATATTCTTCAGCAGGTTGAGCAACTCAGGAATGGTAGTCTCCAGCTTGTTCATCCGATAGTTCATCACAAATTGTGAGTAACTTTTGGGCAAACAATGCAGAATTAAGTCAATACTTAGTTCATGATCCATTGCAAAACTGAGTGTGCCCAGTCGCTCAATGTACCCCAACATCTTCAACACAAACTGTGAGACAGAAGTGCCTTCCTGCATCTTAGAGGTGAAGAGGAGTCTGTGTTGGATCGAGAAAACCGATAGAGGGGGGGTGAATATCGGAAATCGTTCGGACTTTCGTAAAGAGCAATTGCACAGCGGAAGTAAAAATAAACACAACACAGAGACACAGTCGATTTTACTTGGTTCGGAGCCTGTGTCGACTCCTACTCCAATGCCCACGGTCGTTGACCGTTTACTTTGGGCAATTCTATATGAAGCGCAATAATAGTTACAGAATTTAGTTACAAAGTAAGTGCACGAAAATAATAATAAAGAATTGCGATCTTCGTTACCGACGTCCGGAGTGTATTGACTTTTTCGGGGCAGCGGGACGTCGTCGGCTCGAGTTGGAGTGTTTCCGAAGCAAGGCACGAGCGTAGAAGAGATTTGAGGCGTTGAGAGAATTGATGTTCTGAAGCCTTGGTCGAGGGCCTGGGGGCGCCTGGGACGTCGGGGGCGCCCCCACGTGGCCTTTGATCCGCAAAGGTCTCAGTCAGCGTCTATCCTCTGGATCCGCTTTGACCGGGGTGCCCGGAGCGCTCGGGGCGCCCGGATTGACCGGGTCAAGCGTTATCTGCTTGGCTTCAATGGCTTCTGGTTCGAGGTATGCACATGGGGGCGCCTGGGACGCTTGGGACGCCCGGGAGCAGCGGGGGCGCCCCGCCCAACAGTTGTTCGAAGCCTTCTTTTCTTGATTTGTTTTGTATGCACCATGGGGGCGCCCGGGACACTCCGGGGGCTCTACTCAGCCATTGCCTCTCTCCTTTGAGGCTTTCTGAGCTGCAAACACACGTCCTTCGGTCCTGCATCCAGGGTTAGTCCAAAACACAATGCAATAATAAAATATTTATTTATACAGCCTTAGCTGTCTTGGTTCTGACTTTGGTCTCCAAAATGGAGTCCTAGGTCGAACCGACGCCTACTGTTCCCTCAACGGGGAACACGTCCTCACCTACTCCACTCGGGAGAGTTTACCTGATGCCAACCGCTCCTTTGGTTGGACTTTTACCTGACGATCCTTTGTCAGGTCTTGGATGCCGAGCTGCCCTTCGCTCGGTGCCTAGCATTCCTTCGCTAGGGCTTCAGTCCCAGACTGTCCTTCGCCTGGCGCCTAGCAGTCCTTCACTAGGGCTTTTGACTCTGCCATTCCTTCGCCAGTGCCTAGTGTTGGTGCAGAATGCACCTAAGTCAAACCTGTGTTTTGATAATGGCAACATAGGTCAAAAGTTAAGTCTTTCTT
Source organism: Boesenbergia rotunda (assembly GCA_024364735.1). Classification (NCBI taxonomy): domain Eukaryota; kingdom Viridiplantae; phylum Streptophyta; class Magnoliopsida; order Zingiberales; family Zingiberaceae; genus Boesenbergia; species Boesenbergia rotunda. The sequence continues at coordinate 309,838 of JAGFNQ010000975.1, read as the reverse complement.
GTTTTCTAACAAGGTAATCTAGTGTGAAGTGAAAGCCCTAGCGAAGGACTGCTAGGCACTGGCGAAGGAATGCCAGGGCAAAAAGCCCTAGCAAAGGACTGCTAGGCACTGGCGAAGGAATGCCAGAGTCAAAAGACCTAGCGAAGGACTGCTAGGCACCGGGCGAAGGACAGCTCGGCATCCAAGCCCTGACAAAGGACCGCCAGGCAAAAGTCCAACCAAAGGAGCGGTTGGCATCAGGTAAATTCTCCCGAGAGGAGTAGGTGAGGACGCGTTCCCCGTCGAGGGAACAGTAGGCGTCGGTTCGACCTAGGACTCCATTTTGGAGACCAAAGTCAGAACCAAGACAGCTAAGGCTGTATAAAATAAATAATTAATTGTGTTATTGTGTTTTGGACTAACCCTGGATGCAGGACCGAAGGAACGTGTGTCTGCAACTCAGAAAGCCTCAAAGGAGTGAGGCAGCAGCTGGGTAAGGCGCCCTGAGTGTCCAGGGCGCCCTCAAGGTGAACCAAAACAAAGCGCAGCAAAAAGGGCTTCAGTTGCTTACTGGGCAAGGCGCCCTCAGCAGCGAAGGTGCCCTGGTCAGCGAAGGCGCCCTCAGCAGCCAAGGCGCCTCCAGCCCAAGACTGCGAAGCTCCAGCCCTATCCAGCCGAGAAGACCGCTTCAACCAAGGCACCCTCAGCGACCAGGGCACCCCAGAGGTCAAACTTAATCCCTGTTCGAGCGGGATAGAAGTTGACCGAGAGAAGTATGGATCGGCTGACACGTGGCAGGGCGCCCTCGACGTCCAGGGCGCCCTAGGTGCTATAAATAGCACCCCTCGACCCCAAGCTTGAGATCAACTTCGTTCCAAAGCTTCCACTCTCTTCTGTGCTCACGCCTTGCTCCGGAAACGCTTCACCTCGAGCTGACGATGTCCTGCTGCCCCGAAAGAGTCGACCTACTCCGGACGTCGATAAAAAGAAGAGCGTATTTTTTTAATATTTTATTGCATTTAATCTTGTAAATCAAATTGTGTAACTCATTTGCGCCAAATATAGAATTGCCCAAAGTAAACGGTCAACGACCGTGGGCCTTGGAGTAGGAGTCGACACAGGCTCCGAACCAAGTAAATCGATTGCGTCTCTGTGTCTTCTCTGTAATTTCCGTTGCGTACCTACTCTTATACAAATCCGAAAGTTTGTCGATATTCACCCCCCCTCTATCGACTCTATCGATCCAACACCTAGCGGTCCTTCCCTAGGGCTTGTTTCCCTGGCATTCCTTCGGCAGTGCCTAGCAGTCCTTCGCTAGGGCTTTTTCTGCACACTAGATTAACTTGTTAGAAAACAAGTAAGACTTAACTTTTGACCTATGTTGCCATTATCAAAATACAGGTTTGACTTGGGTGCATTCTGCACCAACAATCTCCCCATTTTTGATTTATGGCAACCCTAGTTCAAAAAGTTAAGTTTAAGCAAGCATGAAAAAGTTTTAAATTTTGTTCCCTCCCTCTGGAAGGAATCTCCCCCTAGATTTTTCAAAAACTCGTGGGGTTAAAAAAAACATTACTTGTATTTTGAAAAACTTAAGTTTTAGGTACTTAGAAATTTTTCAACAACTTAAGTTAAAAGTACATAGAAGAGTTTTTTGAAGCATGATTTTGAGTACTTATAAAGTTTGAAGCTTTAAGTGTAAGGTACTCAAAAAGTTTTGAAAAGTGCTAGCTTAAGTACTTAGTAGGATTTAAAAAGCTTAAGTACTTAGTAGGATTTGAAAAGCTTAAGTACTTAGTAATTTTGAAAAACCTAATACAGTACTTTTGGAAAACTTAAGTACTTAATAACATTGTACTTAACCAGTTTTGAGAAACTTATGCTTAAGGTACTTTATAAAAGTTTAAAACTTTTGACAAGCTTAAGTTATAAAATTTTGAAAGGCTTGAGTACTTAGCAAAATTTTGAAAGCTTAAGTAAAAATTTTGAGATCTTGAAGCCATTTTTGAAAAGCTTAAGTATTTTTCAAAAAGTTTTGAATAAAGAAAAAACTTTTGAATACTTTTTGAATAAAGGATAGAGTTAAGAAAATTAAATTTTGAAAACTTATTAAATAAAGAAAATTAATTTTTCTCTCTCCTTTCCTATCTCTCCCCCTTTGTCATATATCAAAACAGATAAATATAGCAGAAATAAGATTGCATAAAGGAAATAAGTAAGATTTTGTTGTACTGAACCAATTCATAGTTAAACTTAAAACTAAATCAATCAATTTTCTTTGTAGGGACCTGTCTAACCCAATTAGCTACTTACTAACTGTTAGAAACAGTAGTTTTTGCTAGGGTTAGTCAAGTTAAGTGTTTCTGTTCAAGTTAGATTTTCTAAGCTTGACACTTAACTTGATTGCTGTGTAAATTATATTTAGTGCCCCAATTACTGCAGATGCACTGATTAAAGCATCTTGAATTAAGGCAAAGACCTAAGCATCTCAATCCTTTCTAGGTTATCAATCAAAAAGTACCCTAAGGTTCTGGTGAGATGCTGGCTTCTAAGTCTATAGGTGCATGCAGTTCTAGGGTTAGGGCCTAGGCTAAGTCCATTTTCGAAAAACCCTAGTTTTGAAAGGGGGTAGTTTTGAAATAAAAATAAGACTAAGTCAAAAAAAGAAAACTGATTTTGAAATTAAGTAAAACAGTTTTTCAAATTCTATTTTTAGAAATAAATTTTTAAATCAAGAAAAAAATTTAATCTATTCTACAGAGCACAATCCTAATTGCCTTCTTAGTGAACTGAACTCAGATTTAGGTAAGGATTTTGTGAATATATCAGCTAGCTTGGATTTAGAGTCAATATGTTTAAGTACTATTTCACCCCTGGCTACATGGTCTCTTACAAAATGATGTTTGACTTCTGTATGTTTGGTTCTGGAGTGTTGAATTGGGTTCTTAGTTAAATTAATTGAACTTATATTGTCAATAAATACTTGAGTTTGGGTGTAGTTGAGCTGGAAGTCCTTAAGTGTGTGCATCATCCATAAAAGTTGAGCAACACACTCTCCTAATGCCACATACTCAGCTTCAGTTGTGGATAGAGCCACACAGTGTTGTTTTCTGCTGCACCAACTGACTAGACTCTGACCTAACAGTTGGCAGCTTCCACTTGTGCTCTTTCTATCTAATTACAGCCTGCATAGTCAGAATCTGTGTATCCTGTTAAATCAAAAGTTGAGGTCCTAGGATACCAAATCCCTATATTTAGGGTGCCCTTTACATATCTTAGAATTCTTTTTAGGGTTGCTAAGTGTGTTTCCTTAGCAAAGGTTTGGTATCTAGCACACATCCCTACCGCAAAGAGGATATCAGGTCTGCTGGCTGTAAGGTACAGTAGGCTACCTATCATACTCCTATAGAGTTTAAGGTCCACTGGTTTACCATCAGGGTCACTATCTATTTTTACATTAGTGGCAATGGGGGTACTTATGCTTTTAGAGTTATCCATTTTAAATTTCTTTATTAACTCTTCAGCATATTTGAATTGATGAACGTAGTTACCATCCCTAGTTTGTTTAATTTGTAAGCCTAGGAAAAAGGTAAGCTCACCAACTAAGCTCATTTCAAATTCTTCTTCCATTATCATGACAAATTCTTTTAGGAAGTTGGTGTTGGTGGATCCAAAGATTATGTCATCTACGTAAATTTGGGCAACAAATATATCTTTTCCTAGGGTTTTAATAAATAAAGTTGAGTCAATTTGGCCTTGTTTAAATTCTTTAGAAGTTAAATAGGTTGATAACCGTTCATACCAGACCCTAGGTGCTTGTTTTAGCCCATATAACGCTTTGGTTAGTTTGTAAACGTGGTTAGGTTTGTCTAAGTCCTCAAACCCTGGGGGTTGTCCTACATAGACTTCTTCTTTAATGAATCCATTTAAAAAGGCTGACTTTACATCCATTTGATATAATTGTAAGTACCCCTGGTTGATGTTGAGGAAGAGGACTTGCAAGGTCTTCTTGAAGAGAAAGAAGTGAAGAGGAAGGTTGATTTTGGTGTGGAGGAGAAGGGGAATTCGGGTGCTTTATATAGGCAAACCCATGGGGGCGCCCGGGAGCTTCCGGGCGCCCCGGTCAGCAACTGCTGCCAAAGGCAGGAGCTTTTGGCTGTTGGGGGCGCCCGGGACAGTCTGGGCGCCCTCAACAGAGAGCTTTTGCAGCTTTTGCTGCATTGGAGGTGATGGGGGCACCCGTGTGGTTCCAGGCGTCCTGGTCAAAAGCAAAATCAGTTTTTTGCCTAGGGAGTAAGAAAAGGTGGGGTAGGGGGCGCCCGCGTGGTTTCGGGCGCCCGGAATAATGTGGGTAAAGACAAATTTTTGTCTTGTCTACTGTTAACCATGGTTTAATCGGTTTGACCATGGTTTGAATTGATTTAACCGTTTTGACTGTGGTTTGACCGTGGTTTGACTATCTTGACCATGGTTTGAATATGTTGACCATGGTTTGACAAATACATGATTATCTCATAGGTATTAAAAGAATTTCCAATTGAGTCTTAATCCTACTATCTCACCCAGTCTAGGGTTTTCAATCACGTTATGGTTTTCGTGAGACAGGTTTTGATAGCTAAGACTGTTTTGAAAATTTTTGATTAATTTTGAAAACAATTAAATTTTGAAAACTTAATTATTTTTTAAAACAATTAAATTTTGAAAACTTACTTAATTAATTTTTAAATTTTTGAAAAGATGTTTAAATCTACACTTAGCTGAAATTTTGTGTTAGATTCGAATTTGACAAAAATTAATTTGAATTTGAATTTCAAAAATTGGCTTCCAGGTCTTGGCGAGGCACTAGGCCTTCTTTGGCCGTAGCCTTATGGGATCATCCACCCTTTCCTTGACAAAGCCTTTTAACGAAATTTCATTTTCAAAATTATTCTTTGAAAAATTTCTGGTCTAACTAGTTTAGGTTTTGGATCGGTAGCTTCGGCTAGTTCCACCAAATTGGCTTCCCTAACGTACTATCATCTCACCTCCACCCAATACTATGTTGTCAAGTTTCAGTTAAGTTTGTTTGATCCTTAAACTAGCCTAAGTCTAAGCATGGTAAATTGCAGAAATTAAATAAACAATCAATCAAGCAATTGAATTCAAGAATAACAATTTTATCTAATAATGAATATAGTTTTCAGTTTGGCTCCCCCTGGACTAAAGCCACGGTGATGGTTAGGCAAGATGTGAATCTTGTCCTTGGGGATCCAATACTGATTTGATCCAGTCGATTTGTTCAGGTATAGTTTAGGTACCCATGCCTGAATTTTACCTCTGGACTGATTCAGTACAGCAAAGTAAGATCTTTGCCGGGATTTGGTTCTATAGCCCAGTCCGGATCGATTTAGAACTGATTTCTGTTTTCCAAGGATCATGTCAAGACCCTTGGAACCAGATGTAAATCGTTCTAAAGCTGATCTAAGATCCTTAACCTGAGTTTTCAGGGAGGAGTTCTCCTTTTCAAGTTTTTCAACTTGAGTAGGAGTTCCTTCCTGAACCTTCTCGGTTAAGGGTTTAGAGTCAGCTCCCTCTTTCAGGAGTTTTACTTCCTGTCGGAGGGACTCGACTCGGAGTTTGGCTTTTGCCAAATCTCGAGAAAGAAATGAAATTAAATCACTTAATTGAGATCTATTAAAACCAGTTACCTTAATTTCTCCGTCTTCTGTGAAGGTTAGCTCGCCGTCCTCCTGTTCTGTTTCTGATTCGGTTCCGACTTCTTCTGAGGCGGTCAGAGCTAGGAGGTTGGACTGGGGTGCCTCTTCTTCTTCTTCTGAGGAAGATTCGTCCCAGGTTGCTTGCAGTGCCTTCTTTCTTCTCGTCCTTTTTGTCTCCTTTAGGTTAGGGCACTCTGACTTGTAGTGGCCCTTTTTCTTGCACTCGTAGCAGGTCACATTGGGCTTGTTTGCGAGTTCAGCTGGTTCGTCCTTTCTTCGGTCGGTTTTCCGTTTGTTGGTTCGGTTCTTCAGCTCCTTGTAGTAGCTTCGAGCGAGCCGGACCAGCTTAGTTTGATCTCCATCTTCTTCTTCTGAGTCTGAGTCTGAGTTAGACTCAGGTTCGGGTTCAGGCTTCTTCTTTGTTGTCCTTCCAGTTTTACCTGCAACGAAAGCAATACCTTTCTCGACCATATTGTTGTTAGTTTGTTCGTGCAGTTCTAGTTCGGAAAACAATTCATCTAATTTTATTTTTGAAAGATCCCTTGAGACCTTGTATGCGTCTACCATAGATGCCCACAAGGTGTTTCTAGGGAAAGCGTTTAAGGAATACCTTATTAAGTCACGATTTTCAACCTTGTGACCTATTGTGTGAAGACCGTTCATTAACTCTTGGATTCGTGCGTGGAGCTGGGCTGCTGTTTCGTTGTCGGCCATCTTGATGGTGTAGAGTTTGTTCAGTAGTAGATCCCTCTACTGATTCGAGTATCTGATGTCCCTTCGTGTAGCTCGATCAGTTTTGCCCAGAGCTCTTTCGCACTGTTGAAGGGGCCCACGCGATTCAGCTCCTCTTTCGTCAATCCACATTGAAGCGTCTGAGTTGCTTTTGCGTCGGCTTCTATCTTGCGCTTTAGGGCGTTGTCCCATTCAGAGTAGCTTTGAGGAAGTCCTTCGGCGTTTCTGGGGATCTCCAGAACGAACTGGATAATGATCCACATGTCCACCTGAGTTTTCAGGTGGACCTCCATGCGACTTTTCCAGTAGGAAAAGTCTTCTCCATTGAAGAGTGGAGGTCTGGCGGTGCTAAATCCCTCTTGCATGGCCATTTGATCTGTAAAAGAAAACTAACACGAAAATGTCCCAAGACTTGGTCTTGGATTAGTAGTGCGGGATTAATTAAATAACGAGGGGTGTTGCACCAACCTCGCTTAACAAAAAAAAATCGAATGAAATATTTAACGAAAAATTCGAAAGGAAAAAAATAGAAAATTAAAAATCTGAAAAAAAATTTCAAACTGGTGGTTGCACCAGGTTTCAACTTCCCCGCTCTGATACCACTTGTTGGATCGAGAAAACCGATAGAGGGGGGTGAATATCGGAAATCGTTCGGACTTTCGTAAAGAGCAATTGCACAGTGGAAGTAAAAATAAACACAACACAGAGACGCAGTCGATTTTACTTGGTTCAGAGCCTGTGTCGACTCCTACTCCAAGGCCCACGTTCGTTGACCGTTTACTTTGGGCAATTCTATATGAAGCGCAATAATAGTTACAGAATTTAGTTACAAAGTAAGTGCATGAAAATAATAATAAAGAATTGCACTCTTCGTTACCGACGTCCGGAGTGTATTGACTTTTTCGGGGCAGCGGGACGTCGTCGGCTCGAGTTGGAGTGTTTCCGAAGCAAGGCACGAGCGTAGAAGATCTTTGAGGCGTTGAGAGAATTGATGTTCTGAAGCCTTGGTCGAGGGCCCTTTATATAGGGCCTGGGGGCGCCCGGGACGTCGGGGGCGCCCCCCATGTGACCTTTGATCCGCAAAGGTCTCGGTCAGCGTCTATCCTCTGGATCCGCTATGACCGGGGCGCCCGGAGCGCTCGGGGCGCCCGGAGCGCTCGGGACGCCCGGAGCGCTCGAGGCGCCCGGAGCGCTCGGGACGCCCGGAGCGCTCGGGGCGCTCGGATTGACCGGGTCAAGCGTTATCTGCTTGGCTTCGATGGCTTCTGGTTCGAGGTATGCACATGGGGGCGCCCGGGACGCTGGGGGCGCCCGGGAACAGCGGGGGCGCCCGGGAGCACGGGGGCGCCCCGCCCAACAGTTGTTCGAAGCCTTCTTTTCTTGATTTGTTTTGTATCCACCATGGGGGCGCCCGGGACACTCCGGGCGCCCTACTCAGCCATTGCCTCTCTCCTTTGAGGCTTTCTGAGCTGCAGACACACGTTCCTTCGGTCCTGCATCCAGGGTTAGTCCAAAACACAATGCAATAATAAAATATTTATTTATACAGCCTTAGCTGTCTTGGTTCTGACTTTGGTCTCCAAAATGGAGTCCTAGGTCGAACCGACGCCTACTGTTCCCTCGACGGGGAACGCGTCCTCACCTACTCCACTCGGGAGAGTTTACTTGATGCCAACCGCTCCTTTGGTTGGACTTTTGCCTGACGGTCCTTTGTCAGGTCTTGGATGCCGAGCTGCCCTTCGCTCGGTGCCTAGCATTCCTTCGCTAGGGCTTCAGTCCCAGACTGTCCTTCGCCTGGCGCCTAGCAGTCCTTCGCTAGGGCTTTTGACTCTAGCATTCCTTCGCCAGTGCCTAGCGGTCCTTCGCTAGGGCTTGTTTCCCTGGCATTCCTTCGCCAATGCCTAGCAGTCCTTCACTAGGGCTTTTTCTGCACACTAGATTAACTTGTTAGAAAACAAGTAAGACTTAACTTTTGACCTATGTTGCCATTATCAAAACACAGGTTTGACTTGGGTGCATTCTGCACCAACAGTCTGGAGACCTCGAACCTTTCGGATCTCGCCTGCTCGTCAAATAACTCATGAAGATGGAAGATGATGGTATAAGCATCCATATGCTCATGCTGCTTTTGCAGCTCAGGTACCATAGCGGCTAGCATGATGCAACTCGCAAGTTCAGAATCGGTCACATGTTTCTGATAGGCCACTAACTAGTCTGGAGTTGCATCATCTGGAGGACGGTTGGGAAGTTGATCTTCAAGGACATAAGCAAGCTTTTCTGCCTTGAGGACTATCCTCAGGTTTCGAAGCCAGTCCATGAAGTTTGGCCCAGTCAGCTTATTGGTGTCCAAAATGGAACGCAAATTCAGAGAAGACATGATCAAGTGATTATCCTAGAAATACAAATTGAGCTTATGTAAGAAGAATGATAAAGAATGCATCAACATACATTAATTAAATCCTATTTATTTTTTGAATTGAATAACCCTTTTTATCAATTCGGGAGATCGTAGGATCATCTCCAAATAGGTTGATATCCAACCATAGATAAGAACAACAGCCATCAAGTTATTTTTAGCTATGAAGGTAGGTAATTATACCAATTACATATCACATATATATAACTACCACTTTATGCTATCAACTAATTGAATGTTTGCATAAATCATTGGGTTGTTAACTCATTAACAAGTATGCAACAATATACATAGCACCCAACTGCACCTCTCTTTACATCGACCTTGGTTGTGGCACAACAAATCGATGCTCCAAGCTTAAGGCTGACCCATTAATCAAGAAATAGTTTTAATATGGTTGGAGCTCATTCAACCGTTTAGTCAGGCTTGGATGTGTCCAACAACTAAAACTAAGGATTGACCTCTGACTTCAACTATATTAATCATAAACTAATACCATGGTTTGAACATGTAGAGGTTTAAGCCGGGCATGGATGTGTCCATCAACCCAAACGAGAAACAAAACTCCGGTTCTAACCATATTAATGGAAGGTGTTGGCCTTAATATTTTGTAAGGGATTTTGGGTCTCATCCTTTTCTTTTAAGCACATTCATGACATATAATTATGTCATGTACTAACGATTTCCTTAATAAAGTATGTATTTGACTTAATTTATCAAGTCTCATTAATTGAATTAGGAACCAGATTTCCTAATTCTAATTTCACACTTTATTCAAGGAATTGTTTTGGAAAACATTTTCTTAAATTGTCATAATCAATTTCGGAAATAATATGTTTAAGACTTTGATTTCTCTAAATCAAATCTTATTAAATTAAGAGACAGATTCCCTTAATTCAACCACATATTATTTTCATGAAAATCTTATTTAAGGAAATATACTCTATAGGAAATAATTTTCCTAATTAATTTTGGAGACAATAATATGTAAGAGCATCACCTCTTAAATCAAATAAGGAAATTATCATTATAGAATCACCTCAAAAATTATCAAGATTTGATCACATATTTTATTTATGGAAAATTAATATCAATAAATAACTTAATTTGGATGGCTCCCCGAGGGTCAATCCAAAATAAGAATTTATTGATAATATAATTTGGACGGCTCCCCGAGGCTCAATCCAAATTAAACATTTGACAATTTAAATTCAATTTAGGAAATTTAATTATAACAACTAACTTTAAATTGGACGGCTCCCCGAGGCTCAATCCAAAATAAAGAATTTTGTAAATAATTTAATTCCAATTATGAATTTAAATGCCAATTAATATTCCATAACTTGTCTAGACTTTCTCGAAAGAAAGTGCCAAAAATTGCGAGCTTTTCATAAATGGAAAGTTTCCAAAAATAAAATTTTCAGAATAATTGTAAGTTTCTGGTACAAAGAAAACTTACGTATTTCCAAAATTGGAAAGTTTCCAAAAATGCAAAGCTTTCACAACTATCATAAAATTTCAGAAATAGGGATATTTCAAAAGTTTGCGAAATTTCATGAGGATTTCCAAACTTTGAAATTCCTAAATCTAAAATTTACCATAATTGGAAAGTTTCCATAATTGAAAATTTTTCCAAAATTGAGATCATGACAAAGTTTTCCGCAAAACAATTATATGATTATGTCGAACACTAACCGGCTCTGATACCACTGTTGGGACTGGATGCATGTTGACATGGATGCGGGTTCGTAATTTTTAAATTTAATTACGTACAGCGGAAGATTTAGCATAAATAATTTCTCAAATTATTTAACCACACATCTAGCATGCAACCTTATGTTGTGTAGACATGATCATATATTTAAAATTTTGCAGAAACGTAAACTAATTTACTTGTTACCTCGCGTAACTCGAAGAAAGGGACGAGATCCAACCGTAGCGTCCCTTGGAAGCTCCGCCTCTATTCGCGTCCACGCCGAGTTCTCTTCGGGATGACTTCGCAAAGCCACGAGTTTCGGGCCGACAAGAACTACTAGATTCTCCAAAGGCACGACAAGAATACCAAGAGAGAGATGGAAAGACTAACCACCAAACGAAGAACGGAATCAAGATTCCGGAAAGAAGGATGGAGTTGCACCCGCTTCTTCTTCTTCTTGCGGCAGCGGCTTGGTGGCCAAGGGTGGCTGATGCTCACGGCAGCAAGGGCCTCCTCTAGGGCCGGCGGCACTAGAGAAGGGAGAGGGAGAGAAGGAGAGAGAGAGAGCTTATTCCTAGATCTCTTGGATTAAATTCCAAGCCTTGTCTTGGTTCCTTTATATAGTAGTCTCTCAACCGCCAAGTCTCCTTTTTATGGAATAAATTTTCATAAGAAATTTATCATATAAATTTTTCTATGATTTATTTCATCATGCCAAGTTTTTATCATAATTTAATTTATAATAAAAACAACCATTGGTATCAGAGCTTCGAGTAACAATCTGACTTAAGAGATTCATACTCTGAACATGTCATGCTCTGGCCAGAGGCTTCGAGTAACAATCTGACGATAGGCCTCGGGTATACATCTCCTCGCAAGGAGTGGTGAATCCTTTGTAGGTTGTTTAAACATCTTCGGGCACTTCGGCTTATACCCAATCATCCTGGGTCCACACCTCCTTAGAGATGCTTGCTTAAGATGTCAAAGTATAAGTCTCCATGACCAAGATGACTTGAACACCGCAAGTCAAAGGAACATCGCACTTAAGTTGCAGTAAGAACTTCACTGACATGTCTATATGTAGACTACCATATGAAGTTTTACAGCTAGTCACTCCAATGAACTAGTTCCCTTAACTAACATTCATGTTTATCTCCAGACATCCCAATGTCACCAGCCAGTGAGAATCAGCTGATTAGAGAATAGCCCATGTCTCAACAGAATTGACAGTGTCTGTATCTATCAATTCATCGACTAGGAACAATTTCAATACTTCACAATTGCACATGTAGAGATAATCACTAGTTGTGAATTCATCACAAATTCTCTCATGCTGTGAATTGTATTGCGGACATTCAGTAAATGAGTTTAAGATCTCAATCAAATACACAGACATGTATACTCAAATAGTGAATATTCATTTATTAAAATAAATGATTACAATCATAAGGCGATTGCCTTAGGACACTTTTCTCATATCACTAACACAAGTTATGTTCATATTTCGTGTGCTTATGATTACTTTGATGAATGGTTTTAGTGAGTAGGAAAGAGTCTTACTAAGCCTATGTGCTTATAGTCTTATTTTCCTTATACCGCAGATCAAGCAGAGGACGATGAGGAAGCAGCAGGAGGGGCAGGAACGTATGTGTGGTAGTGACTTGGCCAAGAAAAAGATATATTTAAGTCTTATGCTAAAACTTTAAGTTTGCTACTTATGTGCCTAATGGATGGGTTATGTGACTTCATGACATGATGATAAGTACGGTGTTAATAATGCTAAGTTCCCATGTCACTATGTTAGGAAGGATAGCTGGTGCATGTATGTGTAAGTTTAACTTATTCCGCTGCATTACGATATTCACATGCCTCTACGTATGTTAGCGTAACGCCGCTTTATGAAAAAAAAAGCGGGCGTTACAACAAAGCTTTTCCTTTTCATACTTGATGCTTGATAAGCCACGAACAAGTCCTTTGTTGGCCAATTTTTTGATGTTCTTCATGTTCACATGTGCCAACCTCCGGTGCCAAAGTGTAGACTCATCTTCTCTTAACATGAAACACTTAACAGAAGCATTAATAGCACTTTTAAATGAAACTTGATCAATATTTTCTACCCTTGTGCCTACTAGTACCGTGTCAAGTGTGTCATTTTGTCTAACTAGACATTGACTTGGATGAAATTCAATTGTGTAACCCGCATCACACAATTGACTGACACTTAGGAAATTAAAAGTCATCCCCTTGACTAGAAGGACATTTTTAATTCTAAGACATTCGGATATTTGAATGTCTCCTATCCCTACAACCTTAAGGCTACCATTGTTATCAAAAGATACATTACCTCTACTTTTGCTTTGTATGGTAGTGAACAAAGATCTATCACCGGTCATATGTTTGGAGCACCCACTATCAACTAACCAAGTTGATAGATGCTCCCCCTCAATCAAAGCCTACACAATACGAAAAATAGAAGATTTAGGTACACAAATCTTGGGACCTAAAACACCTACAATGCATGACTTAGGTGTTGGATCGACAAAACCGATAGAGGGGGGGTGAATATCGGAAATCATTTTTCGGAAAACTTAGAGCAAGTACGCAGCGGAAATTAAGAATAACAACACAGAGACACGGTCGATTTTACTTGGTTCAGAGCCTGGGTCGACTCCTACTCCAAGGCCCACGGTCGTTGACCGTTTACTTTGGGCAATTCTATATGAGGTGCAAATAGTTTACAAAAAGATTATTACAGAATTTAGTACAGTAAACATAAATAGCTCTTTTACCGACGTCCGAGGTAGATCGACTTTTTCGGAGCGGCAGGACATCGTCGGCTCGAGTTGGAAGGATTCCGGGGTGAAGCGCGAGAGCAGAAGAGCGTAGAAGCGTTGATTGGAAGTTGTTGTGAAGCTTGGGGTCGAGGGCCCTTTATATAGGGCCTGGGGGCGCCCAGGACGTTGGGGGCGCCCCCCCCCCCCCACGTGGCATTTGATCCGGAAATGTCTCGGTCGCTTCTGATCTCTTCAATTTCGGGATCAGCTTTGACCGAGGCGCCCAGAGCGCTCGGGGCACCCGGATTGACCGGGTCAAACTTCTATCTTCTTGGCTTCGAGGGGAGCTGCTTCGGTGGCTGTCACTGGGGGCGCCCGTAGCGCAGGGGGCGCCCGGGAGCATGGGGGCGCCCGGGAGCACGGGGGCGCCCGGGAGTTGTACTGTCGAAGCCTGTTTTTGTAACTTGTGTTTTGTGTTCACCATGGGGGCGCCCGGGACACTCCGGGCGCCCTGGTCAGCTGTTGCTTCATTCCTTTGAGGCTCTCTGAGCTGCAGACACACGTTCCTTCGGTCCTGCATCCAGGGTTAGTCCAAAACACAATGAAACAATAAACTATTTATTTATACAGCCTTAGTTGTCTTGGTTCTGACTTTTGGCCTCCAAAATGGAGCCCTAGGTCGAACCGACGCCTACTGTTCCCTCGACAGGGAATGCGTCCTCACCTACTCCTCTCGGGAGAGTGTACCTGATGCCAACCGTTCCTCTGGTTGGACTTTTGCCTGACGGTCCTTTGCCAGGTCTTAGATGCCGAGCTATCCTTCGCTCGGTGCCTAGCATTCCTTCGCTAGGGCTTCAGTGCCAAGCTATCCTTCGCCTGGCGCCTAGAAGTCCTTCGCTAGGTCTTTGTATCTTGGCATTCCTTCGCCTGGCGCCTAGCAGTCCTTCGCTAGGGCTTTGTATCTTGGCATTCCTTCGCCAAGTGCCTAGCAGTCCTTCGCTAGGACTTTTCCTGCACACTCAAGTAACATTGTCAGATAACAAGTAAGACTTAACTTTTGAACCCTGTTGCCATTATCAAAACATAGGTTTGACTTTAGTGCTCACTGCACCAACAATCTCCCCCTTTTTTATTTATGGCAACCCTAGTTCAAAAAGTTAAGTTTAATCAAAAGCATAAAAAATTTGTTCCCTCCCCCTGGGGAGAATCTCCCCCTAGATTTTTCAAAAAATTTGTGGGGTTAAGAAAAACATTACTTAGAATGATTTTGTACTTTGAAAACTTAAGTTCAGGTACTTTGGAAAACTTAAGTTTAAATGAGTTTAGAGTACTAAAAAAAATTTGAAGCCTTAAGTTTAAACTACTCAAAAAGTTTTGAAAAATTTAAGTAAAAACTTAAGTACTTTGTAAAGTTTTGAACAGCTTTAAGTACTTAGAAGATTTTAAAATGCTCCTTAAGTTTAAAGTACTCAAATGTTTTGAAAATATTAAGTTAAGTAAATTAGAAAAAAAACTTAGACAATTTTGAAAAAGAAAACTTAAGTACTTAGAAATTTTTGAAAAGCTTAGAAAATTTACTTTTTGAATAAAGGAGAGTTTTTGAAAAAAAAATTTGGGATAGAACATTTTAAGAAACTTTTAAATAAACTCTCTCTTTTTCTATCTCTCCCCCTTTGCCATATATCAAAAAAACAGATAAATACAGCAGAAATTAAACTTCATCTTTGAAATAAATTTCATAAAAATATTTACATGATTTTGTTGTACTAAACCAATTCAAGATTGAAACTAAATCAGTTGATTTTCTCTTGTAGGGACCTGTATAACCCATTTAGCTATTTACTAACTGTTATAAACAGTAGTTTTTGCTAGGGTTAGTCATGTTAAGTGTTTCTATTCAAGTTAGATTTTCTAAACTTGACACTTAACTTGATTGCTATGAAATTTGTATTTAGTGCCCCAATTATTGCAGATGCACTGACTTAAAGCATCTTGAATTAAGGCAAAGACCTAAGCATCTCAACCCTTTCTAGGTTATCAATCAAAAGTACCCTGAGGTGCTTGTGAGATGCTGACTTCTAAATCTATAGGTGCATGCAGTTCTAGGGTTAGGGCCTAGGCTAAGTCCATTTGCGAAAAAGACCCTAGTTTTGAAAGGGGGAAGTTTTGAAATAAAACTAAGAAGAAAAAAATAACAAAAATAAAACTGATTTTGAAATTTAGTAAAACAGTTTTTCAAATTCTTTTAGAAATTGATTTGTAAATCAAATAAAGCAGAAAAATCACAAGCAGAGTTATTCTATTCTACAGAACACAATCCTAACTGCCGAATAGATAAGAAACAAGTACTCACAAGCTAGTCAACATAGTCATACAGTCAAACATAAGTCAACCCTACTAAGTAGGGGCAGTCAAATAGGTACTGGTACAATACTAAGCAAATCTAGGACGAGGGACCGGGATGATCAGATGGGCCAGGCTGCCATGAATCGAATCGTGCCATCATTTCAATGAATCGTGCATCAGCCACTTCTCGATCGGCTCGACGAGCGTCCATCTGCTCGATATGATAGGCTTCAACCTCCTCTCGGAGACTCTGAACCTGTGTCTCTAAATGTGTCACTCTCTGGTAGAGTGTCGGTGGAGCGGGCTCATCGATGTGTGCTCGGGCTGCTGCAGCAATATCTCCAACGTCGACTTCGACCTCCTCTTCTGAGTCGATTGGAGCCCCGGCCTGCTGTCGTCTCCAACTAAGAACCCCGGTGGCCAATACCTCTAGTCCCGCTAACGAGAAGTTCCTAAATCCTATCTCATCAAAGTCGGTCATAGCGGTTATTTCACCCACGGTTATGTCACGGCCGTGGTGATGAAGGAGAGAAGTGATAATGTGGCAGAATGGAGTACGCACTCGTCCCTGGGTCGTGACACTGGACGCATGTAGAATAGTATGAAACATGTGTAGTCCAATGTCTAGGTCAAGGTGATGGACTAGGGCATACAAAAGGAAAACATGAAAAGGTTGCATGGTACCGAGATCTCTAGTGGAGAGGGGTAAAATACAGCGGACCAGGACTCTGTACAGGGCATAGTCCAGTGCCTGAAGCTCAACGGCTTGGAATCATCTGTTCGCGGGGAGTCCTTCCCTATAGAAATAGGAGTGGATGGTGTCTAAGGTAATGTGAGAATAGGGAGGATCAAATGGAGGATTCCTAGGTGGATAGCAGCAAAATGTGGACTGAGAGGGTCGCAGTCCAAGGAATCGATTCAACAATGTAGGGGTGATAAACAGAGGTATTCCTTGGACAGTAGTGTGAAACATTAGATTATCTTGTCGAATTATATTATTGTAGAACTCTGCACATAAAGATTCATTAATGGTATGGGTGCAGAAGACAAGATTATCTAATTGATAGAAGTTGATAATATTCATGGCTACGGGGCATGATTGGGTAAAGAAGTGCCTATTAAGACAGCTTGTTTTAATAGGCTTGTAAATGGTTTGTGCAAACTTGTTACATAACTCTAGGGTAGGGAACCTAGGGTCAGGACTTGGTTCGGCACTGGGGTTGGCCGGGTTTGGTCGACGTCTTCTAAGAGAAGTATTTATGCATTTAAAGTAAATTTGAAGGAATTAAAAAAAATAACTTAATAGCAATAAAATCATACCGGGCAGCTCGGGGAGGCATGATTGAGGATGAGGGCTTGCAAGATCTCCTTAGAGGGAAAGAAGTGAGGAAGGAAGTTGATTTTTGGTGTGGGAAAAGAAGGAGGTTCGGGTGCCTTATATAGGGAGTTCAACGGGGGCGCCCGGGAGCTTCCGGGCGCCCCGGTCAGTGTTTTCTGCCAAAGGCAGTATTTTGACTAGTTGGGGGCGCCCGGGACAGCCCGGGCGCCCTCAACAGGGTGCGTTTGCAGCTTTTGCTGCATTGAGAGAGATGGGGGCGCCCGCGTGGTTCCGGGCGCCCTGGTCAAAGGCAAGGCAGCTTTTATGTCTCGAGGGAAGGAAAAGGTATGGGAGGGGGCGCCCGTGTGGTCCCGGGCGCCCGGAATAGTATAGGTAAGGACAAATCTTATGTCTTGTCATCATTTAACCATGGTTTAATCGGTTTGACCATGCTTTGACTGTTTTGACCATGGTTTGACTATGTTGACCATGGTTTGACTGTTTTGACCATGGTTTGGCTATGTTGACTATGGTTTGACCAAGTTGACTACTATATAGGTATTAAAGTAATTATAATTGAGTTTATTTTTACTGTCTCACCCAGTCTAGAGTTTTCAATCACGTTTATCTTATAGGTTTTGTGAGACAGGTTTTGATAATAAAATTATTTTGAAAAAGTTAGTTTATTTTGAAGGATAATGTTCGAATCTATACTTAACTGAAGGTTTGTGTTAGATTTGAATTTAACAAAAAGTAATTTGAATTTGAAATTCAAAAATTGGCTTCCAGGTCTTGGCGAGGCACTAGGCCTTCTTTGGCCGTAGCCTTATTGGATCATCAACCCTTTACTTGACAAAGTCGTTTAATGAAATTTCATTTTCAAAATTAATTTTTGAAAAAGTTCTGGTCTAACTAGTTTGGATTTTGGATCGGTAGCTTCGGCTAGTTTCACCAGTCTAAAGAGACCAAGTGAACTTGATCTTATTAGAATTGGTTTCCCTAACGTACTATCATCTCACCTCCACCCAATACAATGTTGTCAAGTTTCAGTTAAGCTTGTTTAGTCCTTAAACTAACCTAAGTCTAAGCATGGTAAGTTGCATAATTTTAAATAAACAAACAATCAGGCAAATTGCAAGAATTTAAATTCTATTTGACAATAAAAATAGTTTTTAATTTGGCTCCCCCTGGACTATAGCCACGATAATAATTAGGCAAGATGTGAATCTTGTCCTTGGGGATCCAATATTGATTTGATCCAGTTGGTTGGTTCAGGCACAGTTTAGGTACCCATGCCTAAACTTTACCTCTGGACTGATTCAGTACAGCAAAATACGATCTTTGTCGGGATTTGGTTCTGTAGCCAAGTCCAGATCGATTTAGAACGGACTTCTGTTTTCCAAGAATCATGTCAAGATTTTTGGAACCAGAAGTAAATCGTTCTAAGGCCGTTCTAAGATCCTTAACCTGAGTTTTCAGGGAGGAGTTTTCTTTCTAAAGTATTTCAACTTGAGTAGGAGTTCCTTCTTGAACGTTCTCGGTTAATGATTTAGAGTCAGCTCCCTCTTTCCGGAGTTTTACTTCCTGTCGGAGGGATTCGACTCGGAGTTTGGCTTTCGCCAAATCTCGAGAAAGATAAGAGATAAGTTCGTTTAATTGACGTTTATTAAAACAGCTTACCTTGATTTTGCCGTCTTCTAAAAAGGTTAGCGTGCCGTCGTCCTTTTCTGATTCAGACTCGGTCTCGACTTCTTTTGAGGTGGTCAGGGCTAGAAGGTTGGACTGGGGTTCTTCTTCTTCTTCTTCTGAGGAAGATTCGTCCCAGGTTGCTTGGAGTACCTTTTTTCCTTCTTGTCTTCTTGGACTCCTTCAGATTTGGATATTCTGTCTTGTAGTGGCCCTTCTTCTTGCACTCGTAGCAGGTTATGTTGGGCTTGTGTTTGTCTCTTGCTGGTTCAGCTGGTTCGTCCTTTCTTCGGCTTGTCCTCCGTGTGTTGGCTTGGTACTTCAATTTTTTGTAGTAGCTTCGGGCCAGTTGGACCAGCTCAGATTGATCTCCTTCTTCATCTTCTGCGTCTGAGTCTGAGTTAGCTCGGGTTCAGGTTGAGGTTTCTTCTTTGTTGATTTTTCAGTTTTTCCTGAAAAAAAGGCAATACTCTTCTCGGCCATATTGCAGTTAGTCTGTTCATGAAGTTCTAACTGAGAAAATAATTCGTCTAATTTAATTTTAGAGAGATCCGTTGAAACCTTGTATGCATCTACCATAGATGCCCACAAAGTATTTCTAGGGAATGCGTTTAGGGCATACCTTATTAGGTCACGATTTTCGACCTTGTGACCTATAGTGTGAAGACCGTTCATCAATTCTTGTATGCGTGCGTGGAGTTGGGCTGCTGATTCGTTGTCGGCCATCTTGATGATGTACAATTTGTTCAGGAGCAGATCCCTCTTGCTGATCCTGGTATCTGATGTACCTTCGTGCAGCTCGATCAATTTTGCTCATAGCTCCTTGGCACTGTTGAAGGGCCCCACTCGGTTCAGCTCTTCCTTTGTTAGCCCGCATTGTAGGGTTTGTGTTGCTTTTGCATCGGCTTCTATTTTGCGCTTCAGGGTGGTGTCCCATTCTGAGTAGCTTTGAGGTAAGCCTTCAGCATTTGTGGGAATCTCCAGTCCGGACTGAATGATAATCCACATGTCCACCTGAGTTTTCAGGTGGACCTCCATACGGCTTTTCCAGTACGAAAAGTCTTCTCCACTGAAAAGTGGAGGTCTGGCGGTGCTAAATCTGTAACGACCCAGAAAATTCTCTTAATATTTTCTTAAAATATTGAGCATGTCTAGATAATTTTCCGAGGGACCTAGAAATATTAATACAAAATTTGGCCTAGAAATCCATATTTTCTCATTTAAATTGAGAAAACTAAGTACTAATGGGCCTTATATGGGCTTTTTAGTACCATAATTATTGGAGAATTTTAGGTGGAAATTAATATAAATATAAAGAGGTTTTAATGAGAAATATTAACATAATTATGGGGGAATTTTTAGAGAATTTTTGGAATTTTGGGGAAAATAATAGAAAATAAAAGGAAAAATAAAATAAAAATAAGGTGCATGGACCAAGGATTGAACCTTGGACCTCTTGTACAACCATGCATGCTCTAACCAATTCACCTAGCAAGGGAGTGTTATGAGGAAATGAATGGAGTTTGGTTAAGGCTTAAGGGAAGAGGAAAAGACACCATGACTCTTCACTTACCCTCCTTAATGTGTTATAAAGAAGTGGGTTTGGGAGTTACCTTCTTCCTTCCATCAATTTCATTTTTCTTCCTCCTCCTCCCTCATTCTAGCCGAAACCTCAAGGAGAGGTTCTCCCTTGGAAAAGCTCCACAAGAAGGTCTCATCACCAAGATCTAAAGGTTTTCCAAGGCTACAAGGGCAAGAGGGTTCAAGTGTCCAAGGGATTTACAATTTCCTTCTCTTTAAGGTCTAAAAATCAAGATCAACCAAGGTAAGACTCCCTCACCTGTGGTATAATAGTTCCTTATGTTTTTAGCATAATGTAATGGTGGGTTTTTCGGATTGATGTTGAAAGAAAAACCAAGAACCCTAGTCCTAAGGGTTTCGGCCACCAAGGACTTTTGGGTCCATGAGGATGCTAAAAATCTTAATCATGTTTCTAATGTGTTCTTATAATGTTTAGAGAATAAATATAATTTTTGGGGAATTTTTGGAGTACCCTAAGACCCTTTAGGGCTTGGGACTATCCAAGGATTTCATGGCTAGGGTTGGTTTTAACCCTTCAAGTATGTACTTTGTGTATTATCATGATATAAGGGAGATTGAGGGTGACTTATGTGAATTTTCACAAGGTCTTGTGACCCTTGTAAGTTTCGGCCAAGAAGGGTCTAGGGCAAAAAGGTTAGGACTTCCCTCAAGCAAGGGTCCAAATGGCTCTATGGTAGGGTATGCTTGGTGTTTAATGGTTGATTGGGGATTTTAATGGAACTTTTCCATGCACCCATGGCCTTATAGGTTTCGGCCAGCCCTAGGAAGGAGGGCTAAGGGTTAGAGTTAACCCTAATCATGAGCCCTAATGGCTTCCTATGGTCTCATAGATGATGTATGGTTGTTCCTTTACCTTATGCTATCTTACATGTTTATGGAATTGATGGAACTCCTCCTTATAGGTTTCGGCCAAGCCATGTATCTAGGGTTTGGGGTGGAGTTAGGGTTCGAAAAATGATGGTTTATGCTTATCATGAAGTATATATATATATAGGATCAAGCATGTGGTAGAAATCGTGTTACCTATAACCCTAACTCTAAGCACCATGTTTTATGTTGTATGTTATGATTGGATGTCATGCTTAATAGGGTTTATTATGAATGTCTTATGTTTTATGCCATGTACTTGAATGGTAGGTAGAATGTTATGGAAATCCTACCTATGCAAGCTTGAGATAGATACCATGCTTAGGCAAGGAATGCAATGGTTACCTTATGTATCATGATCATACAAGCTCTATGTAGTAGGATAAATATTTATGGAAACATGTCATGTTCGATGCAATGCTTACCTTATATGTTATGATCATGCAAGTACTAGGAATAGGAATGATGTTTAGGTATGCATCCCATGTTTTATGTATGAAGATGTGTGCCATGTTGTATGAATAATGATGCATGTCATGTTGTATGAATAATGATGCATGCCATGTTGAATGAATAAAGATGCATGCCATGTTTATGAAAGAAGATGCATACCATGTTTATGAATGAAGATAATGCTCATGCCTTCCAGGCATCATGATGCTATGCAATAAGTATGAACAATGAAAGGACAAGCATGTGTTAAGTCATGCTTTATGTAACATGGTTATGCTATGAATGTCTTATGAATGATGAAACATGTAAAGTATTTTACTTTATGAATGGGCTTGTACCGGACCAAAGTAGGGGTCCAAGAGATGGGCACCTTAAGAATGCCCCGGTTATGGACTACCGACTATGCTGTCCACGGTTCTTGCACTACCGGAGCTGTGCAACAGGGATGGGCTCCTTAAGAACGCCTCGGTTCGGGGACTACCGACTATGCTGTCCTTACCCTAGTAGGTCGGGGCTCGCTACCTCGGATTTGCTAGGGATGCGCGCTTATGATGTATGTATGTGGTACAAGCCGGGGACCCCAATGATATGATGATTATGTTTAAACATTTAAAAGTATGTTTTAAAAGTTAAGCATCCTTATGTATATGCATTCCACTCATGCATTCATTCATGTTATGCATTATGCTATGCTAATAAGATTTTATGCTTACGCTTCATGTCAAGAAATAAGCATGATAGTAAATGATTTATGCCTATTGTGGTGTTAAGAAGAAGCCCATATGATATGATAGAAAACATGCCTATGTTTATGCCATACTGGTTAGTTCATGCTTTATGTTTATGTTTATGCCATGTATCATGCATGTTAAGAATGTTTAAGTTATGTTTATGTTTATGCCATGTATCATGCATGTTAAGAATGTTTAGTTTATGTTTATGTTTATGCCATGTATCATGCATGTTAAGAATGTTTAATTTATGTTTATGTTATGCCATGTATTATGCATGTTAAGAATGCTTAGTTTATGTTTATGTTATGTCATGTATCATGCCATGAAGGTTTATTTATAGTTATGTTCAAGTATGAAGTTATATCTATGTTTCATGTGCTTATGATTAAGTGATGAATGGTTTTAGTGAGTAGGAAAGAGTCTTACTAAGCCTGTGTGCTTATAGTCTTATTTCCTTATACCGCAGATCACGCAAGGGGACTGTAAGGAAGTAGCAGGAGGGCAAGAATGCATGTGTGTGGTAGTAACTTGGCCCAGAAAACAATATGTTTACCCGTCTTATGCTAGAACTTTACCTTTACTACCTATGTGCTTGAATGATGACTTATGTGATGCTATGACATGATGCTAAGTATGACATGATGCTAAGTATGATATGATGCTAAGTATGAAGTTAATATGCCAAGTACCCATGTCATTATGTTAAGAATGGTAGTAGGGCATGTATGTGTAAATCTTAAAGTTATTCCGCTGCCTTATGATGTCTACATGCCCTAAGTATGTTAACGTAACGCCGCTTTATGGAAAAAAAAGCGGGCATTACAAAATCCCTCTTGCATGGCCATATGATCTGAAAAATAAGAAAACTAACAAAAAAAATAAGTTTTCCAAGACTAGGTCTTGGATTAGTGTGTGGGATGAATAAAATGTAATAACGAGGGGTGTTGCACCAACCTCGATTAAAAAAAATTCAAACGAAATATTTTACGAAAATTCGAACGAGGAAAAGAAAATAAAAATTCCGAAAAAAATTTCAAACTGGTGGTTGCACCAAGTTTGAACTTCCCCGCTCTGATACCACTTGTTGGATCGAGAAAACCAATAGAGGGGGAGTGAATATCGGAAATCATTTTTCGGAAAACTTAGAGCAAGTACGCAGCGGAAATTAAGAATAACAACACAGAGACACGGTCGATTTTACTTGGTTCGGAGCCTGGGTCGACTCCTACTCCAAGGCCCACGGTCGTTGACCGTTTACTTTGGGCAATTCTATATGAGGCGTAAATAGTTTAGAAAAAGATTATTACAGAATTCAGTACAGTAAACTTAAATAGCTCTTTTACCGACGTCCGAGGTAGATCGACTTTTTCGGAGCGGCAGGACGTCGTCGGCTCGAGTTGGAAGGATTCCGGGGCGAAGCGCGAGAGCAGAAGAGCGTAGAAGCGTTGATTGGAAGTTGTTGTGAAGCTTGGGGTCGAGGGACCTTTATATTGGGCCTGGGGGCGCCTGGAACGTCGGGGGCGCCCCCCCACGTGGCATTTGATCCGGAAATGTCTCGGTCGCTTCTGATCTCTTCAATTTCGGGATCAGCTTTGACCGGGGCGCCCGGATTGACCGGGTCAAACTTCTATCTTCTTGGCTTCGAGGGGAGCTGCTTCGGTGGCTGTCACTGGGGGCGCCCGCAGCGCAGGGGGCGCCCGGGAACACGGGGGCACCCGGGAGTTGTACTGTCGAAGCCTGTTTTTGTAACTTGTGTTTTGTGTTCACCATGGGGGCGCCCGGGACACTCCGGGCGCCCTGGTCAGCTGTTGCCTCATTCCTTTGAGGCTCTCTGAGCTGCAGACACACGTTCCTTCGGTCCTGCATCCAGGGTTAGTCCAAAACACAATGAATCAATAAACTATTTATTTATACAGCCTTAGCTGTCTTGGTTCTGACTTTGGGCCTCCAAAATGGAGCCTTAGGTCGAACCGACGCCTACTGTTCCCTCGACGGGGAACGCATCCTCACCTACTCCTCTCGGGAGAGTGTACCTGATGCCAACCGTTCCTCTGGTTGGACTTTTGCCTGACGGTCCTTTGCCAGGTCTTGGATGCCGAGCTGTCCTTCGCCCGGTGCCTAGCATTCCTTCGCTAGGGCTTCAGTCCCGAGCTATCCTTCGCCTGGCGCCTAGCAGTCCTTCGCTAGGTCTTTGTATCTTGGCATTCCTTCGCCAAGTGCCTAGCAGTCCTTCGCTAGGGCTTTATATCTTGGCATTCCTTCGCCAAGTGCCTAGCAGTCCTTCGCTAGGACTTTTCCTGCACACTCAAGTAACATTGTCAGATAACAAGTAAGACTTAACTTTTGAACCCTGTTGCCATTATCAAAACATAGGTTTGACTTTAGTGCTCACTGCACCAACATTAGGCACCCATGCCTTGACCACTTTCTTTTAGACTCTAGAAACCTTAGGTGATCTACCATGAGTCCTAGACATCAAAGAAACAAAAGTTGGTTCTTTAGGTCGGTAACCTATACCGGCTTTGTTGTAAACCGCTCTTTGAGCGTTTAGAATCATATCCAATGTCTTAGAGCTAGTTGAGAATTTCTCAAGAAGACTCTTGAGTCTCTCAACTTCACTCTTCAAGACTTTGTTTTCATCTTCTAAAACTTCAACATGCAAATCATCAAGATCCTCATCCTTAAAGGATTTTAAATGTTCTACTTCTACTTTCAATGACTTAACTTTTTCTTTAGACTTCTTTAGCAAACTAGTTAAACATACAATAGTTCTATATCATTTATCTAATTCCGGAAAAATTACCTCTTCATCATCCGAAGATGATGAAGCTGTGTTTGAGGCGTCCATGGATTCATCACAGCTCTCCTCATCTTCAATGGCCATGAGAGCTACATGGCGAGTACTCTTCTCCTCCTTTTCTTCTTCGGATAAACTAGAAGGAGATTCATCCCACGTGGCCTTCAAAGCCTTCTTCTTCTTCTTCGATTTCTCCTCCTTCTTCTTTAGCTTTGGACATTCACTCTTGTAATGCCCTTTCTTGCTACACTCAAAACATGTAACATTAGTTTTATCAACTTTAACTTCACTAGGGTTACCTTTCCCTTTGTAGTGTCGGCTCTTCCTCATCATTCTTCTTACGAAGTTAGCCATCTCGGATGAAGAAGACTCGCTACCATCCTCCTCGGACTCGGAAGAGGAAGAAGAGACCTCCTTCTCCTTCTGCTTCTCCTTCTTCTTCTTGGTCTTGTCCCCTGCCACAAGTGCAATCCCCTTCTCCTTGGGGCCTTTGTTAGCAATTTCGTGTAGCTCCATTTCACAAAATAAATCATCTATTTTAACAATTGACAAATCCTTGGATACCTTGTAGGCATCCACCATGGATGACCACAAGGCATTCCTTGGAAAGGCTTTTAGAGCATACCTCACAAGGTCACAGTTCTTGACCTTTTCGTCAATGGAGTGGAGACCATTGAGTATCTCTTTGAAATGACCATGGAGTTCACTTACCGTCTCAGACTCCTTCATGATGAGATTTTGTAGTTGATTGAGGAACAAGTCCCTCTTGGCTATCCTTGAGTCCCGAGTGCCTTCATGGAGTTCGATAAGCTTATTCCAAAGGTCCTTGGTGCTTGTGAAGGGACCAACATTTATCAATTGGTCCTTGGTCATCCTGCACTGTAATGTGACCACCGCTTTCGCATCGGCTTCTCCCTTGCGAGTTTGCTCAGCCGACCATCTTGAGCAGTCAATCTCCTTTCCCTCAGCATCTTTCGGAGGGGTGAACCCCTCTTTTACCGAGAACCACATACCTATGTCGGTCTTGAGGTAATACTCTATGCGTGATCTCCAATACTGGAAATCAGCCCCGTCGAAGAAGGGAGGTCGGTTGGTGCTGAACCCTTCTCTCAAAGCCATCGTTGTTGTAAGCTCTCGGGTGTTAGTCTGTTTGAACAGAGCTCCTTGCTCTGATACCACTTGTTGGATCTAGATGGCTAGAGAGGGGGGTGAATGTAGCCAGACACAAACTTTTGGTCTTTTTTGATAGATCAACGACGTTGCTAGAGGGGGGGTGAATAGCAATTTTTCGTCGAATTCTCTACAAGATTGTTAGCGCAGCGAAAATACAAATAAAAATAAACTAATCAAGATAGAACAATGCTAACAAACCGATTTACTTGGTATCCACCCCGGACGGGTGACTAATCCAAGAATCCGTTGGTGGATCAATCCCCGGATAACCTCCGGCTAACTCTATCTCTCCTTGTGGGTGGAGAAACCTCGCCATAACACTTCGGACGTTATCTGAGCATAAGACTACTAACTCACTTTTCCCAAGCGAGTTTCGTCAAGAATCTCAGCCACCACGAAGTCCTCTTTAAATAGGACTCGGGCTGAAACCCTCGCCACCAGTCGACTGCCCCCAGGGTAGTCGACTAGTGCCACTGAAATTCGACTGTTGCACCCTAACGTTCGAATTCTCAGCCAACTCACCAGCCACCTACCAGTCCACTGCCCCCAGGGCAGTCGACTGGTCCCAGGGCTGAGACCTTTCTGTGAGTTACATCAATCGACTGCCCCAAGGCCAGTCGACTAGTCTACTCACCCACCTAAGGTTACCCTTCCTGAGTATATTCCACTCCGCACTTAAACCCTAGGATTTCTCTAGTACAATCACACAGCACTCGTACCCTCACGACTCGACTGACTCCACATCCACAGCCTCAACTATTGCCTTCGCACCCTCTTCATCTTCGGCTCCCGTCCCTCGGATGCACGCAAGTCTCCAGCTTGTCTCTATGTCATCCTTCATGCATGCCTCGAAGTCTGCGCCCCTCAGCTCATCGTCGCTGCTCTCCAAAGTCCCGCGGGTGCACACAAGCCTCCAGCTTGTCTCTATGCCACCCTTCACCGTACCAAGGCCGTCCAGTCAAGTCCATATGTGTAACTTATACAACCTGCACACTCAACATACACATATAAGAACACAAGGCTAAACCTAACTTAAACCCTTTGCCCAAACATCAAAACACTTGGTTACTCCAGACCACAGATTACCTCAACAATCTCCCCCTTTTTGATGTTTGGCAATACGTTTAAGTTAGGGAAACAAGATAGTAGTCAATAGCAATAATAACGCATATGCAATGCATGGATCTTATCCTAAGGCATCCTACACCTAACCCTCCAAGTTAGGAATTTTTTACAACGAGATCCTATCCCAAGGCATCCCACACCTGACCCTCCAAGTTAGGACTTTTCAACACCTGTCCCTCCAAGTTAGGACTTTTCATACCTAACCCTCCAAGTTAGGACTTTTCGCGAGCTTTTTAAAGCTTCTCCAAAGCTCCCCTTACATTGGACTTACAAAGGTTTTTTAATAACCTCTCCATGGTTCCACTTATGCCAAGAATGGAGCAACCATGCTCCCCCTTAAACTTAGCTCCCCCTAAACCTAGGGTTTCTAGCAAAAGTAAGTTTGGTTTCCCAACATAAACCCAAACTTCTCCCCCTTTGCCATACATCAAAAAGACCCCAATAATATCATAATTATCGATTCTTTTAATCCCTAATGATTCTAAACAATGTGTACTAGACCCCCATACACTTGTTTCTTATCATTTGGACCCAAGTCAGCTGCTGGATACTCACACCAGCCCTGACCAGTCGACTGCCCCTATTGGCAGTCGACTGATACTCTGATTTCTTAGTTTTCTGGCCAATTTCAGAATTGCGCCAGAAATTCCACAAATCTCCAAAAATTTCCAAATTTTGTGGAGAAATTTGTGGTACCCATACCTACTTGGGAAAAATACATTCCACAATGTATCTATCACCATTCCCAAGTTTGACACAAAATCCAAAAAGTTTTCTATGAAAATTAAGGCAACTAGGAGACAACCTCCCCCTTAACCTATGCCTTCTCCAAATTTTCAATTTTTCTAGGTGAAGTTCTACCCACTTAACACCATAGACTCAAATTAGGTTCTACCTAACATAACAACCAAGTTCTTTTCCCTTAGACACCATTAAGGATTGCCCCCAAGCAACCTTATCCCTAGTACTAATAAGAACTCAACAAAATCTTGAAAATGTTTAAGAGTTTGCTTTTCATGATCCAGATCGAATCATGTGGGTTAAGCACATTTGCTAGGATATGCCCTATCCTAGAAAAATATGATTTGATTAAGATTATCAAATATGCTTGACTTTGGTACAATCCTCTAATTTCCTTAAGGAATTGGCATTTTGTATCAATTTTGACCTCAATTGATGATTCCTTGTGTTTGTCAATTCTAACCATCATCAATTTACACAAGGAATTGTCCTTAACTCTTTCTTTTCAATATCCTCAAATATGCAAAGAAATTTCCTTCTTATCTCTTATCAATCTTCCTTGAATTATCCGTAATATAACAAAGCCTTAACCAAATCATGGGATAACACTTCATTCAAGGAATATGACATTATAAACATGAATTTTAAATCTAAATCATGTTCCATACTCCAATTTTGCAATTTCTCACTACCCAAACTCCCCATTTTGCAAACTCTCATGGACTAGTAGACTGCCCAAATGGCAGTCGGCTAACAAAATTCACAGAGAGTTTCTGAGCTTGAGACCAGTCGACTGCCCCTGGGGCAGTCGACTGATACTTGATTTTCAGGTTTTTCAGCCCAATTTCAGAAATCCCTAAATAATTTCACAAATCTCCAAAAAATCTAAAATTTTGTCAAGATATTTGTGGGGCCAATGTCTACTTGGAAAAAATACGTTTCCAAACAAATGTACTCTGGATCCCATGATTGGCACGAAACTCATCTTTCTCTAAAATGTATCATTTAAACTCAACCCAAAAGTTCTAATTGTGATTTTTCCTTGATGTATCTTCTAATACCTGGTCACAATTCATTTCTATCAGTGAATTGCATAATATTTACCCATTAAAACCTAATTTTGTCAATTATAACCTCATTTTCATTCTTTTCTCCCTAAAATCCCTTTTAATGTGCCAAAACCTAGGATTAAGACTTACTCAAGTCTTCCAACCCCTTTTTGGCATAATTCCCCTAATTTCCTAGGAGAGAAACTTTTGAGATCCATTTACCATGGACCCCAAAGGCTCCTAGAGCTCCCCCTTGAACTCTGAGCCTTAGCCACCTCCCTAGATGACTTAACCCATACTAGACCACACCGGTGAGCCTCCGGTGATTCTTGGCCTACAAAACGAACCCTCTTAACCTTAGACACCCTGTCTTTGGTTAAGTCATTCTTTTTCCCTTTGGATGACACTCCCTTGTCATCCTTGGACTTTCCCTCCTTGCCATAATTGTATGCTTTCCTAGCATACTTCTGTTTGTTGGCCTTGGAGGTCTTAGATCGATATCCCAAACCTGATCTATCATAGTTGGGTTTTAAGCTACCCAACACCATGTCTAAGCCCTTAGATCCAACCATGAATCTTTCTAGGGCCTTTCTAATGTATCAAGCCTTGCCCTCAAGGCTTGATTTTCCCTTTCTAGAGTTGTAACCCTAGAACCCATATGTCCACCTTGGACATTCCTAGGCCTAACCTTCTTTCTAGGCACATTCCTTCCCTTCTTGGGATTAGTAACATGATCCTTAAATCTATAGGTCATGGGTCTATCATTATGCATGCTCTTCCTAGGGTTTTGATCTACCTTGTTAACCCTAGTCCTATCTGTTGGTACAGAAAGCACCCAAGTCGAACCTGAGTTTTGATAATGGCAACAGGGCTCAAAAGTTATGTTTTACTTGTTATCTAACATGTTACTCTAGTGTGCAGGGTGAAAAGTCCTAGTGAAGGACTGCTAGGCACCAGGCGAAGGACAGCTTGGGACTGAAGCCCTAGCGAAGGAATGCTAGGCACCGGGCGAAGGACAGCTCGGTATCCAAGACCTAGCGAAGGACCGCTAGGCAAAAGTCCAACCAGAGGAGCGATTGGCATCAGGTACATTCTCCCGAGAGGAGTAGGTGAGGACGCATTCCCCGTCGAGGGAACAGTAGGCGTCGGTTCGACCTAGGGCTCCATTTGGGAGGCCCAAAGTCAGAACCAAGACAGCTAAGGCTGTATAAACTAACATCTTATTGTTTTATGGTGTTTTGGACTAACCCTGGATGCAGGACCGAAGGAACGAGTGTCTGCAGCTTAGAGAGCCTCAAAGGAATGAGGCAACAGCTGACCAGGGCGCCCGGAGTGTCCCGGGCGCCCGCAAGGTGAACACAAAACACACAAAAACAAAGGCAGGCTTCGTAGCTCATCTCTCGGGCGCCCCCGTGCTCCCGGGCGCCCCTGCTGCTCCCGGGCACCCCTAGCGCTCCGGGCGCCCCCAGTGCAAACCTACGAAGAGAGGCCAGCCAAGCCAAAGGGATAGAATTTGACCCGGTCAACCCGGGCGCCCCCAGCGTCCCGGGCGCCCCGGTCAAGATGCGATCCTGAGGTTGAAGGGATCAGAAGTTGACCGAGGGAAAGGTGGATCGGCCGACACGTGGGGGGGCGCCCCCGACGTTCCGGGCGCCCCCAGGGCCTATAAAAGGGCCCTCGACCCCGAGGCTTGAGACAACGAATTCTTTCAACGCTTCTACGCTCTTCTGCTTCCGCGCTCTGCTCCTGCAACCTCCCGACTCAATATACAAGCGCCGACGACGTCCTACTGCTCCAGAAAAAGTAATCTACATCGAACGTCGGTAAAAAGAAGAGCTTAATTTCAGTACTGCACTTAAACTGTAATTCCATTTCTGTAATTGTTTTTGCGCGATTATAGCATTGCCCGCAGTAAACGGTCAGCGACCGTGGGCCTTGGAGTAGGAGTCGACCTTGGCTCCGAACCAAGTAAAAATATCTGTGTTTGCGTGTTATTGTTTTTAATCTTCCACTACGCATTCTCTTTTCAAATCCGAATGTTTTCCGATATTCACCCGCCCCCCCTCTATCGGTTCTCTCGATCCAACAAGTGGTATCAGAGCGGGGAAGTTCAAATTTGGTGCAACCACTAGTTTGAAAATTTTTTGGATTTATTCTTATTTTTTTCCCGTTCGAATTTCTTCTAATATATTTTTCGTTCGAATTTCTTCTCGTTAATCGAGGTTGGTGCAACACCCCTCGATATTTTATTTTCCTTATCCAGCACTACTAATCCAAGACCAAGTCTTGGTACAAAGTTTTTTTTCTCTTATCTCTTTTTCAGATAAAAATTCCTAATGGCCATGCAAGAAGGATTCAGCACAGCCAGACCTCCACTTTTCAGTGGAAAAGACTTTTCTTACTGGAAAAGTCTAATGGAGGTCCACCTGAAAACTCAGGTGGACATGTGGATCATCATCCAGTCCAGACTGGAGATTCCGATGAACGCTGAAGGAGTACCGCAAACCTACTCAGAATGGGACAACGCTCTGAAGCGCAAAATTAAAGCTGATGCAAAGGCGACTCAGACCCTACAATGCGGTTTAACAAAAGAGGAACTGAACCGGGTGGGCCCCTTCAATAGTGCCAAGGAGCTGTGGGCAAAATTGATCGAGCTGCATGAAGGAACATCAGACACTAGGATCAGCAAGAGAGATCTGCTCCTAAACAAGCTGTATACCATCAAAATGACCGACAACGAGACGGCAGCACAGCTTCACGCCTGAATCCAAGAACTCATGAACGGTCTACACACTATTGGTCACAAGGTCGAAAACCGTGACTTAATAAGGTACGCACTAAATGTTTTCCCAACAAACACTTTGTGGGCATCTATGGTAGATGCATACAAAGTTTCAAGGGATCTTTCAAAAATAAAGTTAGATGAACTTTTTTCTGAACAAGAATTACACGAACAAACTAACTATAATTTGGCCGAGAAAAGTATTGTCTTTGTTGCAGGAAAAACTGGAAGAACAACAAAGAAGAAGCCTCAACCTGAACCCGAGTCTAACTCAAACTCAGACTCAGAAGACGAAGAAGGAGATCGACCTAAGCTGGTCCGACTGGCCCGAAGCTACTATAAAAAATTGAAGAACCAAACCAACAGACGGAAAATAAGCCGAAGAAAGGACGAACCAGCTGAACCCGCAAATGACAAAAACAAGCCCAACGTGACCTGCTACGAGTGCAAGAAGAAGGGTCACTACAAGACGGAGTGCCCGAACCTAAAGGAGACCAAGAAGACAAGAAGAAAGAAAGCACTCCAAGCAACCTGGGATGAATCTTCCTCAGAAGAAGAAGAAGAAGCACCCCAGTCAAACCTACTAGCCCTGACCGCCTCAGAAGAAGTTGAGACTGAGTCAGAATCAGAATAGGACGACGGCAGACTAACCTTTTCAGAAGACGGAGAAATCAAGGTAAGTGATTTCAATAGAAGTCAGTTAAATGAGCTTATTTTGTATCTTTCTCGAGATTTGGCGAAAGCTAAACTCCGAGTCGAATCCCTCCAACAGGAAGTAAAACTCCTGAAAGAGGGAGCTGACTCTAAACCCCAAACCAAGAAAGTTCAAGAAGGAACTCCTACTCAAGTTGAAAAATTTGAGAAAGAGAACTCCTCCCTGAAAACTCAGGTTAAGGATCTTAGAGCTGCCTTTGAATGATTCACTTCTGGTTCCAAGGGTCTTGACATGATTCTTGGAAAACAGAAGTCCGTTCTAAATCGATCCGGACTTGGCTATAGAACCAAATCCCGACAAAGATCTTACTTTGCTGTACTGAATCAGTCCAGAAGTAAAGTTCAGGCATGGGTACCTAAACTGTACCTGAACAAACCAACTGGATCAAATCAGTATTGGATCTCCAAGGACAAGATTCATATCTTGCCTAATCATTACCGTGGCTTTAGTCCAGGGGGAGCCAAATTAAAAACTATATTTATTGTTAAATAGAATTTAATTCTTGCAATTTGCTTGATTGATTGTTTATTTAAATTTCTGCAATTTACAATGCTTAGACTTAGGAATGGTTAGTATAAGGACTGAACAAACTTAACTGAAACTTGACAGCATAGTATTGGGTGGAGGTGAGATGATAGTACGTTAGGGAAACCAATTCTAATAAGGTCAAGTTTACTTGGTCTCTTTAGACTGGTGAAACTAGCTGAAGCTACCGATCCAAAATCCAAACTAGTTAGACCAGAACTTTTCAAAGATTAATTTTGAAAATGAACTTTCATTAAATGGCTTTGTCAAGGAAAGGGTTGATGATCCAATAAGGCTACGGCCAAAGAAGGCCTAGTGCCTCGCCAAGACCTGGAAGCTAATTTTTGAATTTCAAATTCAGATTAGTCTTTGTAAAATTCAAATCTAACACAAATTTTCAGTTACTTGTAGACTTAAATATTTTTTTAAATTAATTCAATGGTTTTCAAAATTAATTAAGATTTTCAAAATAAATCATGTTTTTCAAAAATTCTTTTATCAAAACCTGTCTCACAAAACCTATAAGGCTAACGTGATTGAGAACCCGAGATTTGGGTGAGACAGACTAGGCAGTGAAAATCAATTTAAGCTATTCCTAACTCTAATTGGATCCAAATCAACAAAACTCTTTATGTGTAGGAACATAAAGATTTGGACCAATGGATGTTGGATAGCGGTTGCTCCAGACACATGACTGGAGATAAATTGAAATTCACCAAACTCAAGTTCAAGAACCTAGGCTTAGTGGCATTTGGCAACAATGCTACCCTAAAGGTAATTGGGTCAGGTAATATTAAACTTAAATCTGACTTTGTTATTAAGAAAGTTCTTTTGGTTGAAAACTTCAATTTTAACTTGCTTAGCATAAGTCAGTTATGTGATTCTGGTTATATAGTCACCTTCAACAATTCTAACTGCCTGATTAAAAATGTACAAAACTCAGAAATCATGCTTAAAGGCACTAGGAAAAATAATGTTTATACTATAAACCTTCCCCTTGTACCCAAATGCATGTTAACTCAGTTAGAACAATCAAACCTCTGGCATAGGAGATTAGGTCATACTAATCTGAGAACTATCTCAAATGTCACCCAACTTGGCCTAATCAAAGGTATCCCCAAAATTAAAAATAATGAAAACCTAATATGTGAATCATGTAATCAAGGTAAACAAACCAAATCTAATCACAAACTAATCCAATCTGGCCTAACTCAAACCACACTTGAGCTCCTGCACCTTGACCTATTTGATTCACATGGAGCCAAGTCACTAAGCGGGAACCGATACTGCTTAGTAATAGTTGATGATTACTCTAGGTTCACCTGGGTTAGGTTTCTAAAAATCATAGATGAAACCCTAAACCTATTTAATGATTTCTGTAAATTAATTGAAAATCAAAACGATACTAAAATTAAAAGACTTAGGAGTGACCACGGGGGAGAATTTGAAAATCAACGGTTCGAGGAATTCTGTAAGGTCAATGGGTATTTACATGAATTTTCATGTCCTAGAACCCCCCAACAAAATGGGATAGTCGAAAGAAGAAATAGAACATTACAGGAAGCTGCTAGGGCTATGCTCAACGAATTTAACTTAGCAAACCAATATTGGGCAAAAGCGATTAGTACGGCTTGTTACATCCAAAATAGGGTTCTGATTAACAAGTGACACAACAAAACACCCTATGAGCTGTACTACCATAGACTCCCAAATCTACACTACCTAAGGGTCTTTGGATGCAAAGTCCATATCCTAAACACCAAAGACTATTTAGGGAAATTTCAGTCCAAGTCAACCCCAGGTATCTTCCTAGGACACTCAACCACAAGTAGAGCCTATAGAGTTTACAACAAACAAACTAAGAAAATTGAAGAAACAACAAACTTAATATTTGATGAAGAAATCAACTCAACATCTGAAAATCCAGACCTAACTTCATCAAATTCTGATCAAGAAAATAATGAACAAATTATTGAACCCTTAATTGAACCCTTAAATGAACTAACTATTGAACCAATTAATAAGTCAACTGAACCAATTATCGAACCAACAAATGAACCAGCTCAAAGAGTCGAATCAAATAGTGAACCAAACCGACTAGCCGGACCTGAGGCTGAACCAAGTTCTAGAAGAACCAAGAAACCCAGACTTAGTCACCCAATCGATCAAATTGTGGGTGATCCAAATCTAGGAGTTAGGACTAGATCCTCCTATAGAAACCTTAGTCAAATAGCTATGATATCAAAAATTGAACCTAAAACTATAGAGGAAGCCCTACCTGATCCTGATTGGATCATAGCTATGCAAGAAGAGCTAGCTCAATTTGAGAGAAACCAAGTCTGAGAATTAGTACCTAAACCTGAGGGCAAATCCGTCATTGACACTAAGTGGATTTTTAGGAATAAATTGAATGATCAAGGAGAAATAGTCAGAAATAAGGCCCGCTTAGTAGAGAAAGGATTCAGCCAAGTAGAAGGGTTAGATTACGACGAAACATATGCCCCAGTAGCTAGACTTGAGTCCATTAGGATGTTATTAGCCTTTGCATCCCATAAAGGATTTAAGTTATACCAAATGGATGTAAAGTCAGCCTTCTTGAATGGATTCATTAAAGAAGAAGTTTATGTAGGACAACCCCTGGGGTTTGAGGACTTAGAAAGTCCTGACCACGTGTTCAAACTCACTAAAGCATTATATGGACTAAAACAAGCACCTAGGGCCAGGTATGAACGTTTATCAACTTACTTAATCTCTAAAGAATTTAAACAAGGACGAATTGACTCAACCTTATTTATTAAAACTCTAGAAAAAGATATATTTGTTGCCCAAATTTACGTAGATGACATAATATTTGGGTCCACCAACTCAAAATTTCTAAAAGAATTTGTTAAAATAATGGAAAACGAATTTGAAATGAGCCTAGTTGGTGAACTTAACTTTTTCCTAGGCCTACAAATTAAACAAACTATGGATGGAAACTATGTCCATCAATCCAAATATGCTAAAGAGTTAATAAAGAAATTTAAAATGGATAACTCTAAAAGCATAAGTACCCCCATGGCCACTAATGTAAAAATAGATAGTGACCCTGTTGGTAAACCAGTGGACCTTAAACTCTATAGAAGTATGATAGGTAGTCTACTGTACCTTACAGCCAGCAGACCTGACATTCTTTTTGCTGTAGGGATGTGTGCTAGATACCAAACCTGTGCTAAGGAAACGCACTTAGCAGCCCTAAAAAGAATACTAAGATATGTAAAGGGCACCCTAAATGTAGGGATTTGGTATCCTAGAACCTCAACCTTTAATTTGTCAGGATACTCAGATTCTGACTATGCTGGTTGTAAATTAGATAGAAAGAGCATAAGTGGAAGCTGCCAACTGTTAGGAAATAGTCTAGTAAGTTGGTGCAGCAGAAAACAACACTGTGTAGCTCTGTCCACAACTGAAGCTGAGTATGTAGCCTTAGGAGAGTGTGTAGCACAACTTTTATGGATGATGCACACTCTTAAGGACTTCCAGCTTAACTACACCCAAACACAAGTATTTATTGACAATATAAGTTCAATTAATCTAATTAAAAACCCAATCCAACATTCCAGAACCAAACACATAGAAGTCAAACATCACTTTGTAAGAGACCATGTAGCTAGGGGTGAAATAGTACTTAAGCATATAGACTCTAAATCCAACTTAGCTGATATACTCACAAAACCCTTACCTGAGTTTGAGTTCAGCTCACTAAGAAGGCAGTTAGGATTGTGCTCTGTAGAATAGGTTAACTCTACTTTTAATTTTCTTACTGCTTTACTTGATTTAAAAATCATTTTCTAAAAATAGAATTTTGAAAAATTGTTGTTTTTAAAATCAGTTTGTTTTAAATCTTTTTCGACTTAGTTTTATTTCAAAACTACCCCGTTTCAAAACTAGGGTTTTTTCGCAAATGGACTTAGCCTAGGCCCTAACCCTAGAACTGCATGCACCTATAGATTTAGAAACCAGCATCTCACAAGCACCTTAGGGTACTTTTTGATTGTTAACCTAGAATGGGTTGAGATGCTTAGGTCTTTACCTTAATTCAAGATGCTTTAAGTCAGTGCATCTGCAGTAATTGGGGCACTAAATACAACTTACACAGCAATCAAGTTAAGTGTCAAGTCTAGAAAATCTAACTTGAATAGAAACACTTAACTTGACTAACCCTAGCAAAAACTACTGTTTATAACAGTTAGTAAGTACCTAATTGGGTTAAACAGGTCCCTACAAGAGAAAATTAACTGATTTAGTTTAAGACTTATCATGAATTGGTTCAGTACAGCAAAATCATGCAAATATTTTCCTTAATGAAAGTTATTTCCTTTATGCAATTTAATTTCTGCTATATTTATCTGTTTTTGATATATGGCAAAGGGGAAGAGATAAGAAAGGAGAGAGTTTAAAATTTTTTTTGTAGAATATTTTTTCTCTCAAAATTTCAAAATCTATCCTTTATTCAATAAGTACTTAACTAAGCTTTTCAAAAGTACTAAGTTTTTCAAAGCACTAAAGTACTAAGTTTCTCTTACTTAAGCTTTTCAAAGTACTTAAGCTTTTTCAAAACTTTCCTAGTACTTAAGCTTGTCAAAAAAAAATTTTCTTAAGCTTGTCAANAGTAACTGAAAGTGTTAGCATTGTTTCTGTATTTCTTTATATATTATTTCCGCTGCGCTAACAAGACTGCAGAGTTCAAGATCCGAAAAAGTGCATTCACCCCCTCTGCACGCACATCGATCTTTCAGTTGGTATCAGAGCCGGTGCGTTTTGGAAGATCTAACAATCAACCAGAACATCTGAAATGGCGTTTCAAGAGGGATACTCCACCGCACGACCACCGTTCTTCGACGGCAACGACTTCGCGTACTGGAAAGGTAGAATGCAATACTATCTTATGAATGACATAGAGACTTGGATAAGTGTTGCAGATGGCTTCGAGGCGCCCGTCGATGAAAGAGGAGATCCTACACCCATGAGAACATGGTCCAAAGAAGTGATGAAGAGGGCGCAATCAAATGCCAAGGCCACTACTACACTGCAGTGCGGGCTCTCTAAGGAGCAACTGAACAAAGTGGGGCCATTCAAGAGCGCCAAAGAGCTATGGGACAAAGTTGAAAAACGAACGGGGGTCAAACGAGTCCAGAAGAGCCAAGAAGGACTTGTTGGTGGCCCAACTGCAATCACTCTCCATGAAGAGCAACGAGACAGTCAGTCAGCTGCATGGAAGGGTAAAGGAAGTGATCAACGAGCTCCATGTAATTGGAGAGAAAATCGAAAATCGGATATCGTCAGGTATGTCTTACAAGCCTTCCCGAGAACCACCCTGTGGGCATCCATGGTTGATGCTTACAAGGTATCGAGGGATTTATCCTTAGTCAAATTAGACGATTTATTTTGTGAATTTGAACTGCACGAGCAAGCTAATATTTCGGCAAAAGAGAAAGGTATTGCTTTTGTTGCAGAGAAAAGAGAAAGAGGAGAAAGGAGAAGAAGAAGGTGATCTACTCATCATCCTCGGACTCGGAGGAGTCAAGCGCCTCCATGGACAGTGACCAAGAGGCCTTTATGGTAAGGAAATTTCGTAAGGCATTTAAAAGTTTTTCTAACAAATCATATGCTAGAAAAGGGCCAAAGGTAAGGGTAAAGGCCAAGGAGATCATATGCTACAACTGTCACCAAGAGGGACATATTGAAGAACGAATGTCCCCAGTTGAAGAAGAGGGAGGACAAGAAAGAAGAGAAGAAGAAGAATGACAAGAAGAAGTCAAAGGGAAAGGAGAAGAGTGCCACGAACCTCAAGGCGACCTGGGATGATCCCTCATCCTCAGAAGAAGAAGAAGAGCAAGTCTCCCACTTCGCTCTTATGGCACAAGATGGTTCAGATTCTTCAGACGATGAACGGAGCTCAAGTAGTGAAGATGAGAGCTCCTCCACCTCATCATCATCAGAGTCAGAGGCTTCGTAAGTGAGGTATACCACTTACCCTCTTCTACCTTAGTGAAATTATTTCTAGCATGAACATGGATTTTGCTAGAAGTAGAATTAAGGATCTTAAGGAAGAAATTATCATGCTTAGAGTAGAAGCTATTAAACTTAAGGATTTGCATGCTAGCTCTACTTCTTCACATGTCTCATATACTAAAAATGAAAATAAGGAGTTAAGGAAACAAGTAGATGACCTCACAAAAGCCCTTAGGAAATTCCAAGTAGGATCAAGTAACCTTGATATGATCATAAACAGCCAAAGGGCTGTATATAACAAGGCCGGATTAGGTTATAGGCCTAAGACCAAGGAGGTAGCTTTTGTTTCACTTACCGGTAGGATTGGTGCATCTAGGAGATTAGAGGCTAGGGGAACCACCAAGAAGGCATGGGTACCTAAGCAATTTTTTAAATGATGCTTATGGATCTAAGATTTGGGTACCAAAAGAGTATGTTTTCCGTGTTGTCTAGGTAAAGGTGAAGGAGGCCCCAACCTCGTGGATAGTAAATAGTGGATGCTCAAGACACATGACCGGGGATGTGAGCAGTTCACCACTATTAGCTACCTAAGAGAAGGAACGGTCTCTTTTTGGAAACAGTGGAAAGTTAAGGATCATTGGTAGGGGCACAATTGAGGTATCTCCTAATATTTCGATTCATAAGGTACTCTTGATTAAGGATATGAAGTTTAATTTATTAAGTGTAAGTCAATTATGTGATGCCGGGTTCAGATTAGAATTTCATGCTAAGAAATGTGTAATTAGACATAATGAATCAAACACTATCATATTAGAAGGGTTTAGAGAGGCAAACTTATATTATCTTGATCTATCTTATGCTACTAACAATGTTGTTAAGTGTCTCATGTCCAAAGAAGAAAAGGGTGGTTATGGCACCGGAGACTTGGACACGTCAACATGAGAAACATTACAAGAGTGGCCAAGGAAGAATTGGTGAGGGGCTCCCAATGATCAAGTACGAAAAGAACAAGTTATGTGATGCATGTCAAGAGGGTAAGCAAACCAAAGCATCACACAAAGGTAAAACCTTAAGTACCACTTCTTTGCCCTTAGAACTTTTACATAAGACTTGTTGATTGTCATAGTACTCCCATCACTTGTAGGGAGTAAGTATTGCTTAGTGATAGTGGATGACTTTTCTAGGTTCACGTGGGTCCATTTCATGAAACATAAGGATGATACCCCTAAATATATTTATAGGTTTAGCAAAAGGTAGAAAATGAAAAGAATACCAAAATAAACCGAATTAGAAGTGACCATGGTGGGGAGTTCCAAAACACTAACTTCACACAATTTTGTGTTGAAAATGGATACAAGCATGAGTTTTCATGCCCTAAGACTCCTCAACAAAATGGGGTAGTTGAGAGGAAAAACCGAGCCCTACAAGAAGCCGCTAGGACTATGCTTAATGCATACTCTCTTCCTAGCTACTTTTGGGCCGAAGCAATTAACACCGCTTGTTATATTTAAAACCGAGTATTGGTACACAGGTTTTTAGGAAAAACACCCCTTTGAACTTTGGAATGGAAGGGTACCCCAAGTCCACTATTTTAGGGTCTTTGGATGTAAAGCTTACATCTTAAACACCAAAGACAACCTAAGAAAATTTGAATCAAAGGACGATGAAGGAATCTTAGTAGGGTATTGATAAGTACCATTTTTATTGATTATTTGAGTTGCTAAAATCCATGTTTGACCTATGTTTTTATTGCTTAATTGTGAAATTGCCCTAGGTTTTAGAACTTACCTTTATTTTGGAGTTAATTGCAAATTTGTATTAAATTGGATTATTGGCCACTAAATTCTTGATATATTTTTGTAGGCATGAAGGGTTCATGGACTTGGGTCATATTGGGTCAAACTTGAGTCGGAAGTGGAACCGGATCGAATTATCAAGCTTACAATTAATCCGGGCCGTCCGATTCAAAAGCGGCTAGATCTGAGCCATCCGGGACAATCTGAAGCAATCCGAGCTAGGGTTAGGGTTGATCAAGCACTATGATCAAGATCTGAAAGTTTCATCCCAGTCAGAGCTAAATCAACCGTTGGATCAAGCTTGGAGGGCTCTAGATCATTCGTTCAAAGATTAAGTTGATCTGGACCATCCGTTGCAAATCTGGACGATCCGAGCTACCACAAGGCAGATCCTGACCCCTGATCATCATCATTAAAGTTTGGCTCAAATCAGAGCAAGATCAGCCGTTGGATTTTCTCAAATCAATCACAGCCGTCCATTCCTATGTATTTAATCTCATTTCCTGCGCAGCTCACCTTTGTCGCGTCTCCGCCGCAGTGTTCTTCTTCTTCAGCTAGTTTCTTCATTTTTCAGCAATTTCTTCATCAAAGGGGCGCGACCCCTCAATTTCTTCATTAGAACTAGTGCTAGGTCAGTGGAGAGAGTGCTCTGTGAAGTTTCCAGATCGGATTTTGCCCAAGATAGAGTTTCGTGAGGTTTCAGTGGCTCTGTCACTTGATTGCATCAATCTCAGTTGTTCACCATCTTCATTGCATCCGAGCTGACCAGAGGGGTTCCCTGGAAGGCTCGGAGCATTCCCAAACCTTTATCGCAATCCACCACAGCGAGGTTGAAGCAATCGGTTGCTGTTTTCAGTTTGGGCATGGTTTGAATGGATTTGATCGCAGAGACGGATTTTCCATTGATTTGCTGAGCTTGCGGCTCCGAGGCTCACTCTTGCTTGACGACCAAGAAGCATTCGAGCTAGGGAAGCATTGAGGAGTAGATTTCTTTAGCTAATTTCAGTTGTTTTAGCTGTAAATTTCATTTTTGCCTCGTTTCTTACTGTTTCTAAATTTCAGATTGGTTAAGTTTGGTTTCTAAATTGTTACTTCTTTAATCAGTTTAGATCATGCAAGTTAATTAGATTTATGGTTTGTTAGTGCCCATTTGCTTTTAAATTCTAGTTTAATTCGTGTTTACTTATTGTGTATCAGTTTATGTTCTGTTTTCATCCTGCGTATCAGATTTATTTTCCTGCGTATCAGTAACGTTACAATTAGTTCATTTTAGTTTCCATTCCTGAAGTAAACTAAGACCTTAGTGTGCTGTGCATTTGAATTCGGCTTGTGTTTAGTTTGGTTAATTCTAAGTTTTGATTTCATTGCTGCAGTTTTCAATTTCAGTTTCTGCGCAACTCATTTCTGAAACTCAGATTTATTTTCCTGTGTTCCAGCAATTAATTCCTGTCTTTGTCTTAAATAACAATTCAACTTGGAGTTGTACCAAGTTAAACTCAATTCTAAGTGAACTCTAGCACTTGGTATCAGCTCCATTCGCAATGAGTTTGTTTCAGTTGTGAGCAGTTTATTTCTGCATATACAATGTTCTGAATTTCAGCCTCATGTCTTGCATCGAATTTTTGCTGCATCCATAGTTTGATTCTGCAGAAATATGAATCATATTGGAAATGATCCATCTGATTTTTGAGCATTAGTTCTTGTGTATCAATGAGTTGTTTCTGGATTAATACTTCTGCATTTTAAATTTCTGAACTCCATGTCTCATTTCCTGCTCTCCATTTCTGCAGTCGACCTGTTTTGGCAGATAAGTTGATAACTGAACTTTTAATTCTGCATTCATTAGCTTGCTTGCATCCTATTTGTTTGCTTTATATTTCCTTGTTCTTCATCAGCTGGTGTGTATCGATTTTATATCTGATTTGCAGAATTTCATTTCTGCAGTTAGCAATTCTGAATTCTGTCAATGTTTCTGTTTTGCCCGGTCATTTGGAGTCTGAATCTTACAATTAGTCCTGCATTTCCCTGCATTTACAGCTGCTCTTTCCAAGATTGATGAATAGTTTTCACTGCTGAAACTGTTGGAAGTAGTTTTTGGCACAAAAGTTTCAAGTTTTGGCACAAAGGGTTCCATTGCTTGCCAAGCTATTTTGGGGCACTGTTTTG
This sequence comes from Boesenbergia rotunda, assembly GCA_024364735.1. Taxonomy (NCBI): domain Eukaryota; kingdom Viridiplantae; phylum Streptophyta; class Magnoliopsida; order Zingiberales; family Zingiberaceae; genus Boesenbergia; species Boesenbergia rotunda. The sequence continues at coordinate 266,676 of JAGFNQ010000975.1, read as the reverse complement.
CATCCGAAATTAACATGTTTTCTTGGTGTATTATTGTGTTTGAAATCAATTTCATATGCATTTGATTTATCTCTGAATTGTAACCTCAATTTTGGCACATAAACATCTCAATTTGCATATCTAGTTTGTTTTATGGTTGCATTGTGTGTCAAGATAAAATTTCGGTTGAATGGTACTCCTTGGAGTTAAAAGCAATTTGTCGTGTACATGCATTTAAGTTCAGAATCACTCCTTGAATTCGGCTAAGTGCCTTGCTTGATTAAGTTTCTTATTGGTTGAGTCCATGAATTGTCATTACTTGATTTACATTTGCTGGGTTAAGTTTCTCTCTTGTCTTGGTGCTTTCATTCATTTTTAATTGCGAACCAATCCCCGATTTAAGTTGAAACCCAAAAATATTAATGACACACAAACACGAGCTCGAATCATACAAACGTCAACTAATCTCCGAGAAAAATACGACCTGTGACCCCTTTACTACGTTTTCATATTCTTGATTACAAAAAGGGTTTCCAGCATTTCATTCACATCTAAATTCTGATGGTCCCACAATTCGTGACAACTTTAATCTAGTATATTTGGGTCCGTCAAATTTTTTGGCGCCGTTGCCGGGGAAGCAACTAGTTGATTTGTTTGATTTTTGCTTGTATGCTTTTGGATATATCATTGGGTTCTATTTTATTTTGCTTTATCTTTTGTATACGGGTACTGCCATTTTTCTTGTTTGTTGTGTGACAGGACTGTAAAATCCAAATGTTTTCACCAGAGGACTATACAGAGTCACCAGAGTTCTATACAGAGCTCAATGATGCCCTGGTGGGGTTAAAAAATGTGTTAAAGGAATTGGAATACCAACAAAAACATAAAGCTCAGTCATCTACTCACTAGCAGCCTTTCCAGCAATTTCAACCACCACAACAAGATTTCCAACAGCCCTACTCAAATTTCCAACAAATTCAGAATGGGCAGCCCCAATTTTTAGTTTTTGAGCAACCAAATCAGTTTTGTCAGCCTCAAATTCAGCAACTACAACAATTCCAGCCACCACAACATTTCCAACAATTTCAGCAAGAATTTCAGCATTTTAACCAAAATTTCCAGCAGCCTTTTGCAAGTTTTCAGCATGGAAATAATCAATTTCAACCTCAATTCTAGCCATATCAACAAGGGCAGCAAGATTGTCAATCGTTTCAAACATTTCCACCTCAAAACCAATTATTTTTCCAGCCCTCACAGCCCATTAATCAGAATTTCCAGCAACAAAACCAGAATTTTCAGCCCACTCAACTTCAGTGTTCACCACCACAATATCAACATCAGATCCAAGAATTCCAGGGTTACAATTTTCAGCAATTTCCACCAAGTGGTGAACCAACTTTTCAGCAGTTTAATCAGCCTGTTCAACCATTTGATCAACCCCCACAGTCTCAATTTCAACAAATGTTTCAACAAGAGCTTCAAAACCTCGAATGGCAAATGGAAAAAGTGGCTAGTGATTTGAATCAGATAAAAGCCTAAAGATCAGGACAATTAGCTTCTCAAGCTGCTTTTAATTCTGAGAGCCCCGGAGTTGGTTTTATATCAGTTCAAGGTGACCCTAGTGCAGGACCAAATCTTTCTTTAATGGATCTTGCAATTTTGGAAGAAGAAGAAGAAGTCATCAAATATAGGGCACCTACAGCATGCATCCCTCCGGAGATTCCTATTCAAAATTCATTTCCAAATTTTTCAGCTCCAGAAGAAGAAACTGAAGCTCCACAGGACCATTCTGGACTCTTAATTTGTGATGATAGCATTATTGATGGTCCTAATTTTTCTAATGTTGTTGTTGCAGATATTACAGGAGAAGCATGCATAGGAGATGATTCCATAGGTGTAGGGGATTGCACTAAGCCCCAGGGACCACCACAATTGACTGGTACATTAGAAGACTCAAAGGATGAACCAGAAAGTGTAGGGACTTGCATGGTGGAAGCAAGCACCTAAGGATCACCTGCTTTAGTTGAGTGTCCACCAGAGAGTGAGGCTGAAGAGGAGCATGTACTTGATCAGGAGGAGCCCATGGATTCATCTACTCTTGTACGACCTCCAGGTATTCTCCAGCACGCTCAAGTATGTATTTCTCCTCTTTGTTCAGAAAAATTCAGCGAGGTACCTAGTGCTGACTTTATTGATTCTAATGAATTTATTGATATACCTTGTGTAGAGAGTGTTTGTGAAAATCCAATAGAGGTACCAAATATTGATTTCCTTGGTCATAATGCATTACTTGATACATCTCTTGTAGATATGGATAGCGAAATAATTTTAGAGGCACCTATAATTGATGTTGTTTGTTATGATGAAAATCTTGATACATCTTTTGTAGATATGGATAGTGAAACATTTTTAGAAGTGCCTGAAGTTGATGTTTTTTATTTTGATGAATCTCTTGCTATATCTTATGCTGAGGTTGAATGTGAAAAACTTATGGAGATATCTGATATTGATTTGATTGGCTGTGACACATTGCTTAATACACCCTGGATGGAAAATAATTACAAAATTTCTATTGATGTGCCAGAAATTGATTTCTTTATTTGTGATGAGTATCTGGATGCAAATTTTGTAGGAAATGATTTTGAAAATTTTATTGAGGCACCAAGAATTGATTTAATTGGATATGATGCAGTTTTGGATTCATTTCATGCAGAGACTGATATTATTTTATTTCTTTCTGACCCTGCACGCTTGAGAGAGGTATTACATTGTTTTGCAGGGTCCAAAAGACTTCAGGAGTGGATGCTCCAACTGAACAGACTCCAGCCTCCTGGAAGGACTTCTGAAAGGCATCAAGAAGGAGGAGATGATTTTACTCTAATTCAAAGCACTCCACCTCTTACATGGATACTATACCTGAATCGCCTGCGGCCACCTGAACATTTTGCTGCAAAGTTTAAGTGTGGGGGAGTCTTAATTCTCCCAGCCACCCAAACTCCTCCACTACCACGATGGAGGCTACTTCTGGATAGACTACGCCCACCAGAATAAGGGGAGATTGTTCTTTCTTGTATTTTCTTTTATCGTATTTTTCACTTTTATGTTTTCTAGAGTAAATTGAATAAATAGGCATTGTAAATACCATGTCTTTTCTTTTAACACTTTTTCTTGCATGAGTGGAAATAAATGTATCCCTTAGGTTATCTCCATAGCATTTTAGAGTCTTGTGAAAAAAAATTAAATTTGGTTGTTAAAACTTAGGGTTTAAGCTTATGGATGAAATCTTGGATGCTTGAGTACTACTTTGCTTTAGATGCTTGATTGAAGAATTGAGATGAATTATTTTTGCCTAGTGAGAATTAGCTTTATATTTGTGACACACATATGTTATTGAACTCTAGAACTTACTTAGGTTCTTTTAAAATCATATTTTAATGATTGGATCACATCTATAGAGACTAATCCATTTGTTTCCCTTTCCACATCAATTTTTAGCATTAATCATGTTCATTCCATTTTTCTTTACTTATTTCTTACTCTTACCCTCACTTTTCTATGGACTTGTTGTTTGAAATGTTTTCTTAATGCTATTTTGCCCGAGACGGACAAAGATTTAAGTGTGGGGGAGTGACTAAAGTTTTGGATGTATTTCATGTCAAAAAGAAAAAAAATTTTTGCCAAGTTGAAGCCAAAAGGTGCCAAGTGAGTGAGTTTGGTATCAAGATCAAGCAAGAAGAAGTAGTTAAGGAAGACAACAATTGAAGCATCTAGATTCTTGCTCATCATTTGAAGATCCAAGGAAAACAAATGGCATGCAATATAAAAATCTGCAATAAAAAAAACAGAGGCAAGCAATGGAGAAATCTGAAAATTGTGCCATTTCAAAAGGAAAAATCTGTGATCATTTTGGAAGAAGATTCTGAGCCAAAATCAGTGTATAAACTTGAAGACAATTGTGTCATGGCTGGCATTCAAACAGAATTGGAAGGAAGCTGATCTGAAGAAGGAAAAGATTTTTTTTTTTTTGAAGCTGAAAAATATGGAACTTAAGCAGAAATCTGTGCCAAGTTCAATGTGCAGAAATTGTTTACCATAACATGTTATTTCCTTACAGCAATCTGTTTGCAGTAGAGCTGAAATCTGAAGGCAGCCTGTGAGAATCTGCTCAGTGTGGAGGTCGGAATCCAGCTGACTGAAATCATCAAAAACTGCATTGGATTGTGAAGGAAATCGAATGAAATCAGAGTAGGAAAGGCAATGCAGTGAAGGCATTTTCGAAATGCATTGAAAGAAGTGGCTGAAATTCAATATGCTGACCAGAATTTTCAAGTGGACAATTCAAATTCTCCACTACACTATGATTGAATGTTAATTATGTAAGAAACCAGATGATTCTGCCGTGGAAACTGAAACTAAAAAAAAAAGAGAAAGAAAGAAGAAGAAGAGAAAGTGGTGTGCCAACCTTAAAGAGAAGTGTATCAAGAAAAGTTGCAAGGGTTGTTTAGTGAAGTTTTACTTGATTCCTCAAGTTTTCTCATTTAAATCTGATCTACACTGCTCCATTAGAAGATTAAGAGCAGGAAACAAAAAGAGAAGAGCAACAGTTGAAAGAATTGAGAAAAGAGAACAAAGAGACAAGTGGCATCCAACTTAAGTTTTGGCACCATAAATTAGGGAAGATTTTCTCATCCAAATCCAAGCTTTGCATCACTACATTTTGAGCTTTACTAGAGAGAAAGAAAAAGAAAAAGATTTGATGAGGAGAAAAGAGAAGGATCAAAATGGCACGAAATTGAAGGAAGTGGCACAATGAAGTCAATAGGGTTTTATTCATCCAAGTCAAAGGCATTGTTCAAGATTAACTCCACCACATTTTTGATATCACTAGAGGACTGACAAGAGGGGCAAAGTTCATTGGAAACATCCTTGAGCACTCAAGTCTTCCACTTTATCAATTTTTCTATTTCCTTGATTTTTATTCCATCTCTTACCATTTTCCATGTTTTCACTTGTTTTTGTAGATATTGATCCTAGTCATGAATAATGGTGGAGATTAGATAATAAGCAAGCCTATGGTAGTGCAAGAAGCATGTGTGTTTGAGTGAGCTCCACTTCCATCATCTACTTAGAACTTAAGGAGAGAGCCACCCAAAATTTTCCTTGAAAGGCTAGTGATTTAAATTCATCTCAATGATTCATGATGGATGAAAAGGCTCAGTTGTTGATTTAAGGACAAGATACTAATCCATAGAGCTTAGATTTATGAGAATTGACAACCTTAGGTAATTTCTTTTCATTTGCTTCTAATTATGCTTAAGAAAATCTAAGGGATCCATATGTAGTAGTTTCGCGAGACGCTCAAGGTTAAGTGTGGGGGAGTTGATAAGTTCAATTTTTATTGATTATTTGAGTTGCTAAAATCCATATTTGACCTATGTTTTTATTGCTTAATTGTGAAATTGCCCTAGGTTTTAGAACTTACCTTTATTTTGGACTTAATTGTAAATTTGCATTAAATTGGATTATTTGGCCACTAAATTCTTGATATATTTTTGTAGGCATGAAGGGTTCATAGACTTGGGTCATATTGGGTCAAACTTGAGTCGGAAGTGGAACCAGATCTAATTATCAAGCTTACAATTAATCAGGGCCGTCCGATTCAAAAGCGGTTAGATCTGAGCCATCCGGGACAATCTGAAGCAATCCGAGCTAGCGTTAGGGTTGATCAAGCACTATGATCAAGATCTGAAAGTTTCATCCCAATCAGAGCTAAATCAACCGTTGGATCAAGCTTGGAGGGCTCTAGATCGTCCGTTCAAAGATTAAGTTGATCTGGACCATCCGTTGTAAATCTGGACGATCCGAGCTACCACAAGGCAGATCCTGACCCCTGATCATCATCATTAAAGTTTGGCTCAAATCAGAGCAAGATCAGCCGTTGGATTTTCTCAAATCAATCACAGCCGTCCATTCCTATGTATTTAATCACATTTCCTACGCAGCTCACCTTTGTCGCGTCTCCGCCGCAGTGTTCTTCTTCTTCAACTAGTTTCTTCGTTTTTCAGCAATTTCTTCATCAAAGGGGCGCGACCCCTCAATTTCTTCATTAGAACTAGTGCTAGGTCAGTGGAGAGAGTGCTCTGTGAAGTTTCCAGATCGGATTTTGCCCAAGATAGAGTTTCGTGAGGTTTCAGTGGCTCTGTCACTTGATTGCATCAATCTCAGTTGTTCACCATCTTCATTGCATCCGAGCTGACCAGAGGGGTTCCCTGGAAGGCTCGGAGCATTCCCAAACCTTTATCGCAATCCACCACAGCGAGGTTGAAGCAATCGGTTGCTGTTTTCAGTTTGGGCATGGTTTGAATGGATTTGATCGTAGAGACGGATTTTCCATTGATTTGCTGAGCTTGCGGGTCCGAGGCTCACTCTTGCTTGACGACCAAGAAGCATTCGAGCTAGGGAAGCATTGAGGAGTAGATTTCTTTAGCTAATTTCAGTTGTTTTAGCTGTAAATTTCGTTTTTGCCTCGTTTCTTACTGTTTCAAAATTTCAGATTGGTTAAGTTTGGTTTCTGAATTGTTACTTCTTTAATCAGTTTAGATCATGCAAGTTAATTAGATTTATGGGTTGTTAGTGCCCATTTGCTTTTAAATTCTAGTTTAATTCATGTTTACTTGTTGTGTATCAGTTTATGTTCTGTTTTCATCCTGCGTATCAGTAACGTTACAATTAGTTCATTTTAGTTTCCATTCCTGAAGTAAACTAAGACCTTAGTGTGCTGTGCATTTGAATTTGGCTTGTGTTTAGTTTGGTTAATTCTGAGATTCGATTTCATTGCTGCAGTTTTCAATTTCAGTTTCTGCGCAACTCATTTCTGAAACTCAGATTTATTTTCCTGCGTTCCAGCAATTAATTCCTGTCTTTGTCTCAAATAACAATTCAACTTGGAGTTGTACCAAGTTAAACTCAATTCTAAGTGAACTCTAGCACTTGGTATCAGCTCCATTCGCAATGAGTTTGTTTCAGTTGTGAGCAGTTTATTTCTGCATATACAATGTTCTGAATTTCAGCCTCATGTCTTGCATCGAATTTTTGCTGCATCCATAGTTTGATTCTGCAGAAATATGAATCATATTGGAAATGATCCATCTGATTTTTGAGCATTAGTTCTTGTGTATCAATGAGTTGTTTCTGGATTAATACTTCTGCATTTTAAATTTCTGAACTCCATGTCTCATTTCCTGCTCTCCATTTCTGCAGTCGACCTGTTTTGGCTGATAAGTTGATAACTGAACTTTTAATTCTGCATTCATTAGCTTGCTTGCATCCTATTTGTTTGCTTTATATTTCCTTGTTCTTCATCAGCTGGTGTGTATCGATTTTATATCTGATTTGCAGAATTTCATTTCTGCAGTTAGCAATTCTGAATTCTGTCAATGTTTCTGTTTTGCCCGGTCATTTGGAGTCTGAATCTTACAATTAGTCCTGCATTTCCCTGCATTTACAGCTGCTCTTTCCAAGATTGATGAATAGTTTTCACTGCTGAAACTGTTGGAAGTAGTTTTTGGCACAAAAGTTTCAAGTTTTGGCACAAAGGGTTCCATTGCTTGCCAAGCTATTTTGGGGCACTGTTTTGCATCCGAAATTAACATGCTTTCTTGGTGTATGATTGTGTTTGAAATCAATTTCATATGCATTTGATTTATCTCTAAATTGTAATCTCAATTTTGGCACATAAACATCTCAATTTGCATATCTAGTTTGTTTTATGGTTGCATTGTGTGTCAAGATAAAATTTTGGTTGAATGGTACTCCTTGGAGTTAAAAGCAATTTGTCGTGTACATGCATTTAAGTTCAGAATCACTCCTTGAATTCGGCTAAGTGCCTTGCTTGATTAAGTTTCTTATTGGTTGAGTCCATGAATTGTCATTACTTGATTTACATTTGCTGGGTTATGTTTCTCCCTTGTCTTGGTGCTTTCATTCATTTTTAATTGCGAACCAATCCCCGATTTAAGTTGAAACCCAAAAATATTAACGACACACAAACACGAGCTCGAATCATACATACGTCAACTAGTCCCCGAGAAAAATACGACCTGTGGCCCCTTTACTACGTTTTCATATTCTTGATTACAAAAAGGGTTTCCAGCATTTCATTCACATCTAAATTCTGATGGTCCCACAATTCGTGACAACTTTAACATAGTAGATCGGGCCCATCATAAAATTTTTTGGATGTAAAGCTTACATCTTAAACACCAAAGACAACCTATGAAAATTTGGAATGAAAGGGTACCCCAAGTCCACTATTTTAGGGTCTTTGGATGTAAAGCTTACATCTTAAACACCAAAGGCAACCTAAGAAAATTTGAATCAAAGGCCGATGAAGGAATCTTAGTAGGGTATTGATAAGTACCATTTTTATTGATTATTTGAGTTCCTAAAATCCATGTTTGACCTATGTTTTTATTGCTTAATTGTGAAATTGCCCTTTGAACTTTGGAATGGAAGGGTACCCCAAGTCCACTATTTTAGGGTCTTTGGATGTAAAGCTTACATCTTAAACAACAAAGACAACCTAAGAAAATTTGAATCAAAGGCCGATGAAGGAATCTTAGTAGGGTATTCATTGACTAGTAGGGGTTATAGAGTGTAGGGTATTCATCCAAAGTCAACCTAGGAAAAACACCCTTTGAACTTTGGAATGGAAGGGTACCCCAAGTCTACTATTTTAGGGTCTTTGGATGTAAAGCTTTCATCTTAAACACCAAAGACAACCTAAGAAAATTTGAATCAAAGGCCGATAAAGGAATCTTAGTAGGGTATTCATTGACTAGTAGGGGTTATAGAGTGTACAACAAGAGGACAAAAGTGATTGAGGAGTCCTCAAATGTCAAATTTGATGAAACCACTAGTACCTACCCTAGGAAGGCCTCAATTGATAAGGATATAGAAGAGGTCCAACCCCTTGCCCAAAGACTTCAAGACTTACAATTGGAGGGCAATGATCGAGGGGGAGTAAGAAACACACTAGAGGATGAGGAAGAAGGAGTAAATGAACCTACAACCTCTAGACCCTTGAGACATCACCATGATCATCCCATTGACCAAATTGTGGGTGATGTCACTCAAGGAGTAAGGACTTGGTCATACTTTAGGGATCAAACTAGTCAAATAGCTCTAATCTCCCAATTAGAACCCAAGACCATTGATGAAGCATTGGGAGATGCTGATTGGGTCTTGGCCATGCAAGAAGAGCTAAACCAATTTGAGAGAAGTGAAGTATGGGAGCTAGTTCCTAGACCCACTGATTGTACCATTGTGACCACTAGATGGGTCTTTAGAAACAAATTAGATAACCAAGGTAAAATCACTAGGAACAAGGCTAGATTGGTAGCTAGGGGGTTTAACCAAGTTGAGGGATTAGATTATGATGAGACCTATGCCCCCGTAGCTAGATTAGAATCAATTAGAATTCTACTAGCCTATGCCGCTCACATGGGTTTTACACTTCACCAAATGGATGTGAAGTCGGCATTTCTAAATGGAATCATTAAGGAAGAAGTCTATGTAGAACAACCCCCCCGGATTTGAGGATCTCAACTATCCGAGACACGTATTCAATTTAAGAAAAGCCTTGTATGGATTGAAACAAGCTCCCCGGGCTTGGTATGAAAGGCTCTCTTCATTTCTGGTGTCTAAGGGGTTTAGGAGAGGAACAATAGACCCTACATTGTTCCTAAAATCTAAGGATAAGGACATATTTGTTGCCCAAGTCTATGTAGACGATATCATTTTTGGGTCAACAAATAATGACTTCCTACAAGAATTCATCAAGTGTATGGAAGATGAATTTGAGATGAGTCTTGTAGGAGAGTTAACCTTTTTCTTAGGCCTTCAAGTTAAGCAAACTAATGAAGGTACACATGTATTTCAAACCAAATATGCTAAGAAGATGCTAAAGAAATTTGGTTTAGAACATGCTAAAGAAGCATCTACACCCATAGGAACTAATGTGAAAATGGATAGTGATCTTGAAGGCAAAATGGTAGACTCTAAACAATATAGGAGCATGATTGGTAGCCTCCTATATCTAACCGCTAGTAGACCCAACATACTGTTTGCGGTAGGTATGTGTGCTAGGTACCAATCTTGTGCAAAAGAGTCCCATTTAATTGTGGTCAAAAGGATTCTAAGGTATGTGAAAGGAACCCTAAATGTCGGACTTTGGTATCCTAGAACCCCAAATGTTGACCTAATTGGATACACCGACTCGGACTATGCGGGTTGCAAGTTAGATAGGAAGAGTACAAGTGGAGGGTGTCAATTTCTTGGGTCTTCATTAGTTAGTTGGAGTAGTAGGAAACAACCATGTGTTGCCCTATCCACAACGGAAGCAAAATATGTGGCAATGGGTGGATGTGTTTCTCAACTCCTTTGGATCATGCACACCTTAGAGGCTATGAGCTACATTACACCAAGGTCAAACTCTTATGTGATAATGTAAGCACGATCAACCTAACTAAAAATCCGGTTCACCATTCTAGAACAAAGCACATTGAAGTGAAACATCACTTCATTAGAGACCATGTGGCAAGGGGAGACATAGAATTACACTATATTGAATCAAAGTCGAACCTAGCCGACATCTTTACCAAGCCTCTTCCCAAATCGGAATTTACATCCTTAAGAAGAGGCCTTGGAATGTGCTTTGTGGAAGTATAGAATGATCTTGGACACATTAGCTTTGAAAAAGGGTGCTTGATCCATTAGGGTGATACATTTGGCTCACTTGTGCTTGTGGCACATTGTTGGACCATTAGAAGTATCAAAATATCAAAACTAGACCAACTATGTGGGAGGCAAGTGTTTAATCAATGGACACTTTGCCAAAGATCATAGTTGGACATTTTAAACCTTTGAAAACCATTTTATGTTTTACATATTGTGTCATGCTTTTAGAAGTCACACATTTGCAAAATTGGTTTCAAAGATTGATACAAAATGTAGTATTTTTTAAAACTTTTGGATTTTTATCAAAAGACATGCATGTTTGAAATTTTATATGGTTTATTATTTTTCCCTGATAGAGTATAAAATTTCAAACATGTACGCAAAATTTTACAATTTTTTGAATTTTCTGGAATTTTCTGGGAGTTTCTGAAATTCGGCAGAAAACCTGTAAATTCAGACTGATAGCGTATTAGTCGACTGCCCATAGGGCAGTCGACTGGTACAGCAATTTCAGCAGCTGTGAGAAAATTCAGAAATCAATAAATCTCACATTTGATACCACAGGTTTTGGTTGCTTGAGGCAATCATTTTGATGGTGTCAAAGGGGGAGAATGGGTGGTTTAAGTTAGAACATTGACTTAAAATGGATGATTTTAGGTATTTTGTTTAACTTAGACATTGAAAGGTTAAAATTTGGAGAGAAGACATGGATTAAGGGGGAGGTGCCTCTTAGGTTCGGATATGTCTTACATTCTTATTGATGTTGTTAAGTGGAAACTTAACTTGGAATATGATTAGAATTGAAACTGTGGAGAGGACATAGGTTAAGGGGGAGGTTACCTCTTAGGTTTATTATGTCTCATAATGTTTTAATTGCTATCTTTTTCTATTGCTATTGCTGTTATTTATCTCTAACTTAAACATATTGTCACACATCAAAAAGGGGGAGATTGTTAAGGCAATCGGCCCTTTAAATGATTGGAAGATCATGGTTTTGATGTGTAGGCGAATAAGTTTAAAGTTAGAGTGTTATGTTGTATTTGATTTGTGTGATTGAGTTTGCAGGACTTGGAGAATCACACTTGGTGGACCTATCCGAGGGACGAGAGCCGAGGGAGGAGAGCTTCAAGGGCAAGCCGGGAAGTGGACTTCAAAGGGCACACGTGAAGGGTGGCATGGAGGCAAGCCAAGGGAAGGCTTGCGTGCGCATCCGAGGGACGATAGCCAGAGGAAGAGGACTTCAAGGGGCGAGCCAAGGGAGCAGACCTGAAGGCACACGCGAAGGAGAGGGTTCGAAGTGGCTGGAGCTGAGCTGGGGGGCAGGGCAGTCGACTGGCCCTGAGGCAGTCGACTGCCAAAACCCGCAGAGAGTTCGTAGCCTTGGACCAGTTGACTGGCCTTGGGGCAGTCGACTGGTATACCCCAAAACTAGCCGTTGGCTAGCTGTTTGCTAGCCGTTAGCCGACATTTAATGCCGGGCCAGTCGACTGCCCTTGGGGCAGTCGACTGGTGGGCGCCTGGACAGACTGCGAATCAGTCCTTTTCACCTATAAAAGGAGGCCTCGTTACACGTGTCTGTATAGTTCCGTACAGTAACGAAGTGATGCCCAATTGTAGAGTGATCTTTTGCTTCCTCCACCATAATTCTACATCTGAAAAGAGGAAGCTACTGCTGTAAAGGTTTCTCCACCTCAAGGAGACTTTTCGATAGTGAAAAGTGGTGCTCGCGGCGTGGATCCTTGGACTAGTCACCCATCTGGGTGGATACCAAGTAACTGAAAGTGTTAGCATTGTTTCTGTATTTCTTTTATATATTATTTCCGCTGCGCTAACAAGACTGCAGAGTTCAAGATCCGAAAAAGTGCATTCACCCCCCCCCCTCTGCACGCCACATCGATCTAACACTGCCGACCCAAGGAGGAGCCAAGGAGATGATCTCCTCCCTCAACCAACCGCCGGAAACTGGGTATGATGAGCGGCGGCGTCGGAAAACCTAGGCACAAGGGAGCCGCTGCCGGCTCTTGTTTCCTCCCACTTGAGTTGCGTCCGGCCAAGAGGATGAAGGGGAAGTCTTCTTCCTTCCTTGTGCAATGCCACAAGTGGAGAAAAGCAAGGAGAAAGGGGAAGAAGACACTTCTTCTCCTTTCCACTACCGCCGCCCTCCTTATGCCCTAGGAGAGAGAGAGGGAGAGAGGGAGAAGAATAATTAGAGGCTTAATCAATCTTGTTTCTTGATGGCTTCATGGGGTATATATAGGGCTAAGGTAGGGACCAAGAGGAGGAGTTGGGTCTTGGCCCACTAATGGATCTAAAACCAATCCATTAATGAAAATTCATTCCACTAAAGGATCTCCATTGATCTTCCTCACCTATCCCCATATTTTCATATGACCTCCACTTATTATGAGCACATCTATCCTCCCGTGTTTAAGATATTGAATGTCCGTCGATTAATTTAAATTAATGATAATTTTAATTAATCAACTTTTGGCTCCTTGACTAGTACCACTCAACCTTATCATCATGTTGGATCAAATCCACCTACAGAGTTTAACATGATGAACCTTATGAGCTCATCAAGGAGGCATCATCATCCAGACTCACCAAGACACAGATTCCGTCAATAATCAATGGCACACCATATAATCAATATTATTTCCTAACTTACCGGGCCTATAGATTTAGCAGAATAAATCTCGCCCATTGGTAAATCAAAGAAATAAATATTAACTATACGTGCCCATTACTATATCAGGATTTATGGATTGTACTCCATAATAATCGAAGGTCTAATCCAATTATTAAATCAGTACAAATTAGATGACCTCTGGTTTTGGTCCTGCTCAATGCACACAAAGCATACTAGTGTAATTTTATGGTCAAGACAAATCATACCTAATTACACTACAACCCTCCCGATGGTTTGTCCAATTCCATCTCGGTAGTGAGCCTCTACTTATACTATGCAATGAACAGATAACATGATCTTCTGTGTGTCACCATACACCATATTATCTACAATGCAAAGTAAAAGACTTTTATGCATATATTAATATAAATACGCATCTGTGTTGTTGTGATTCTCTTTTCAAAATGCAAATGATCATATATATAAAAAGAGCAAGTCTTTTAGTATACACATCTAACAACGGAAACATATTGGTATTCGTGTACTATACGTAGATTATATTTTGCTCATTGGCAACAATGTCAAAATATTATCAGACATAAGGGTATGTTTGTCTAAACAGTTTGATATGAATGACTTAGGAGAAGCGGGACACATCCTTGGGATCACAGTTCTAAGGGATCGCTAGAAAAGGATGTTGTGCTTATCCCAAGCTTCATACATAGACACTGTCCTAGCTCATTTTATTATGGAAAACTCCAAGAATGATTTTCTACCATTCAGGCATGAAGTTCCTCTATCTAAGGAGATGTGTCCTAAAACATCAAAGGAGATAGAAGAGATAAAGGCGGTTCCTTATGCATCGGCTGTAGGAAGCCTCATGCATGCTATGTTATGAACGAGACAGGATATCTGCTTTGCCATGGGCGCGGTTAGCAGATATTAGAGTAACCCTGGATAGGAAAATTGGACTGCGGTAAAGCATATATTAGTACCTGAGAGGGACTTGGGATAATATGCTAGTTTACAAGGAAGACCAATTACTCCTTGCGGGTTATATAGATTCAGACTTCCAATCAGATAGGGACAAAAATAAGTATTCCTCAGGGTTTTGTGTTTACTTTAGGAGGTAGAACCATAGTATGGAGGAGTGTCAAGCAAAAATCCGTGGCAGACTCTGTTGGTGCAGATTGCACCCAAGTCAAACCTGTGTTTTGATATTGGCAAAAGGGTTCAAAAGTTAAGGGTTACTTGTTGTTTAACAAGTTTCTTGAGTGTACAGGAAAAGCCCTAGCGAAGGAATGCTAGGCACTGGCGAAGGACTGCCAGACAGGAAAAGCCCTAGCGAAGGAATGCTAGGCACTGGCGAAGGACTGCCAGACAGGAAAAGCCCTAGCAAAGGGCTGCTAGGCTCTGGCGAAGGACTGCCAGAATGGACAAACCCTAGCGAAGGAATGCTAGGCCTTAGCAAAGGGCTGCTAGGCACCAAGCGAAGGGCAGCTTGGTAACTCAAGACCTAGTGAAGGACTGCCGGGCAAAAGTCCAACTGGAGGATCCGGTTGGCACCAGGTAAATTCTCCCGAGAGGAGTAGGTGAGGACGCGTTCCCCTTGAGGGAACATTAGGCGTCGGTTCGACCTAGGGCTCCATTTTGGAGACCAAAGTCAGAACCAAGACAGCTAAGGCTGTATAAAATAATAATATAATTGTTATTTGGACTAACCCTGGATGCAGGATCGAAGGACTGAGTATCTGCAGCTCAGAGAGCCTCAAAGGAGTGAGGCAGAAGCTGAGCAGGGCGCCCCGGACGATCCGGGCGCCCCCAAGGTCAACCCAAGTCTGTAAGAACCTCAACGCGCTTCGCCCCGCTTGTCGCGGGCGCCCCGCGTGTCGCGAGCGCCCCCACTGCCAGCTGCCGAAGCGCATCCCTGCGAATGCGCTTCGCCCCGCTTGTCGCGGGCGCCCCGCGTGTCGCGGGCGCCCCCTCTGCCAGCTGCCGAAGCGCATCCCTGCGAAGCCGAAGAGATGAGGCTTTGACCGGTCAATGCGGGCGCCCCGAGCCATCCGGGCGCCCCAGTCAAACCGGATCCCGAGGATAAGGGGATCAGACGGCGACCGAGCAAAAACCGGATCTGCTGCCACGTGGGGGGGGGGGGGCGCCCTCGTCGACCAGGGCGCCCCCAGGCCCTATATAAAGGGCCCTCGACCTCCTTCTTCAGAGCATCACTTACTGCAACGCTTCCACGCTCTTCTGCTTCCACGACACGCTTCAGAACTCTTCCAACTCGAGCTGACGACGTCCTGCTGCTCCAACACTTCGATCTACACCGGACGTCGGTAACGAAGAGCTTAATTAAGTTTACTAGACTAATTCTGTAATACTGTTTATTGTAAACTTTCTCGAACGTATAGAATTGCCCGCAGAAAACGGTCAACGACCGTGGGCCTTGGAGTAGGAGTCGACACAGGCTCCGAACCAAGTAAAACGACCGTGTTAGCATTGTTTTTGTGTCTTATTTCCGCTGAGCACTTACTCTTTTTAAATCCGAACGATTTGCGACATTCACCCCCCCCCCTCTCTCGCAATTCTCGATCCAACAAGTGGTATCAGAGCGGGGAACTCAAACTTGGTGCAACCACCAGTTTGAAAATTTTTCAGATTTCTTTTGTTTTCTCTCTCATTTTTTTTAAATAAAAAAATTTTATTTTATATTTTCGTTCGAGTTTTTATTTCAAGGTTGGTGCAACACCCCTTGAAATTTGTTTTTATTTATTGTTCCCGCACTACTAATCCAAGACCAAGTCTTGGAATATTTTTGTTGTTCTTTTGCTATTTCAGAAGTTAACAAATGGCCATCCAAGAAGGTTTTAGCACCGCCAGACCTCCACTTTTCAGTGGAGAAGACTTTCCTTACTGGAAAAGTCGAATGGAGGTCCACCTGAAAACTCAGGTGGATATGTGGATAATCATCTAGTCTGGACTGATGATTCCCACAAATGCTGAAGGAGTACCGCAAAACTACTCAGAGTGGGACACTGCCCTTAAACGCAAGATTGAAGCTGACGCCAAAGCAACTCAGACCCTTCAATGCGGACTGACAAAAGAGGAGCTGAACCGCGTAGGCCCATTCAACAGTGCCAAGGAGCTATGGGCTAAATTGATCGAGCTCCATGAAGGAACTTCAGATACGAGGATCAGCAAACGGGATCTGCTACTGAACAAGCTCTTCACTATCAAAATGGAAGATAACGAGACAGCAGCCCAGCTCCACGCCAGAATCCAGGAACTGATGAACGGTCTTCACGCAATAGGTCACCAGGTTCAAAACCGTGATCTTATAAGGTATGCCCTAAACGCGTTCCCTAGGACCACCTTGTGGGCATCTATGGTAGATGCATACAAGGTCTCTAGGGATCTTTCAAAAATTAAGTTAGATGAGTTATTTTCTGAACTTGAGCTGCATGAACAGACTAACTGCAATCTGGTCGAGAAAAGTATAGCTTTCTTTGCAGGGAAAACAGGAAAGACGACCAAGAAGAAAACTCAAGTTGAACCCGAATCTACCTCAGATTCAGAAACAGAAGATCAAGAAGAAGATCAATCTGAACTGGTCCGGCTAGCTCGAAGCTACTACAAAAAGTTGAAAAACCAAACCAACACACGGAGAACAAGCCGAAGAAAGGACGGACAAGCTGAACCGGCAACTGACAAACAAAAGCCCAACGTAACCTGCTACGAATGCAAGAAGAAGGGCCACTACAAGACTGAATGTCCAAGTCTAAAGGAGTCCAAAAAGACCAGAAAGAAGAAGGCACTCCAAGCAACCTGGGACGAGTCTTCCTCAGAAGAAGAAGAAGAAGCACCCCAGTCCAATCTTCTATCCCTGACCGCTTCGGATCAAATCGAGACTGACTCAGACTCGGACCAGGACGACGGCAAGCTGACATTCTCCGACGACGGCGAAATAAGGGTAACGGGTTTTTCAAAATTGCAATTGAATTCGCTTATTTCCTATCTATCCCGAGATTTGGCGAAAGCCAAACTCCGAATCGAGTCCCTCCGACAGGAAGTAAAACTCCTGAAAGAGGGAGCTGATTCTAAATCCTTAACTGAGAAACTTCAGGAAGGAACCCCTGATCAAGTTGAAAAACTTGAATCAGAGAATTCCTCCCTAAAAACTCAAGTTAAGGACTTAAGAACAGCATTAGAACGATTCACTTCTGGTTCCAAGAATCTTGATCTGATTCTGGGAAAACAGAAGTCTGTTCTAAACCGATCCGGACTTGGCTATAGAACCAAATCTCGGCAAAGATCTTACTTTGCTGTACTGAACCAGTCAAGACCTACGGTTCAGGCATGGGTGCCAAAACTGTGCCTGACTAAACCAACTGGTTCAAATCAATTTTGGATCCCCAAGGACAAGATTCACATCTTGCCTAACCCATACAGAGGCTTTAGTCCAGGGGGAGCCAAAATCAAAACAATTTTTATAATTAGATAATTTTTTTAATTGATTGATTGTTTGTTTATTTAATTTTTTTTCAAATTGCCATGCTTAGATTTAAGGAATACTTAGATTTAAGGACTAAATTACTTGAAACTTGAAAACATAGTATTGGGAGGAGGTGAGATGATAGTACGTTGGGGAAACCAACTCTAATAAGATCAAGTCTACTTGGTCTCTTTAGACTGGTGAAACCAGCCGAAGCTACCGATCCAAGACCCAAGCTAGTTAGACCAGAAAATGACTTAATTTAATTTGAAAATGAAATTTCATTAAAAGGCTTTGTCAAGGAAAGGGTGGATGATCCCATAAGGCTACGGCCAAAGAAGGTCTAGTGCCTCGCCAAGACCTGGAAGCCAATTTCTAAAATTCAAATTCAAATTACCTTTTGTCAAATTCGAATCTAACTCAAAGTTCAAATAATTATAGATTCTAATCTGTTTTCAAACCTATCTCTTTTTCGAAAAACTCTTAATCTATTTTTCAAAATTTCTAAACTTATTTTAAAAATCTGTTTTCAAAAATAAAGAACTTTTTCGAAAATAAATTGAAATTCCTTTTCAAAACAAATTTTTACCCTCAAACCTGTCTCACAAAAACCTTAAGGTTAACGTGTTTCAAAACCCTAGATTCAGTGAGACAGGAAAATTAAGTTCAAATTAAACCACCTTGCTTGCGCTTTCATAATCATGGTCAAACTATGGTTAACATAGTCAAACTATGATTAACATAGTCAAACATGGTCAAACACAGTCAAACGAAGTCAAACAGTCAAATCTGGTCTAAACGTTCAAAAGGCTGCTACCTAGGGCGCCCTGACCGTCTCGGGCGCCCCCAACTGCACAAAGTCAAAGGCTGCTGAAAGCAGTCCATGAGGGCACCCGTAACCTGTCGGGCGCCCCCCACAACACTCACAACGTACCAGCTCCAGTCAAAGCAGCAAAAGCTGCATTTGACCGACTTGAAAAGGGCGCCCGTGACCTGTCGGGCGCCCCTATGCGCTTCTGTCCCGCACGCTGATTAAAGCAACCAAAAGGCTGCAATCAACTACCTTTGACCAGGGCGCCCGTGACCTGTCGGGCGCCCCCATCGACAAACTGTCGTCCCACGCCAGTCAAAGCAGCAAAAGCTGCAGTGACACTGCCTTGATCAGGGCGCCCGTGACCTCTTGGGCGCCCCACAGAACCTTTTCACTGCCCTAGGCAGCCCGTACCTGTTGAGGGCGCCCGGAACCTCCGGGCGCCCCCCATAAACCCCTATAAAAGGGACCCGAGTCTCCTCTTCTCCCACACCACATCTCACACTTCTCTTCCCTTGCCTCATTCTTGTGGATCAAGTGAACCCTAAAGCTTCCCTTGCCTCAACCATGCCTCCAAGGTATGAAATTTACTTGGTACTTAATTTTTGTTATTTTTTCCCTTAATTGCAAATTCTAATCAATCATCCTCTTCTATATCTAAGTTCTTATTCTCATTTGCTTACTTTCTTCTCATTAGAAAATGCCGAGCAGTTCAGTCGAACCCCGGTAACGAGCCCAGTCCCGACCCTAGGTTTCCAACCTAGAACTTTGTAACAAATTCGCCGAACCACCTATGTTCTGATTAAGACAGTTACCTTAACCGTCATTTCTTTCCCAATCCTGTCCAGTTGCAATGTCCGCAATTAACTTCTATCAACTGGATAACCTTGTATTCTGCACACATCCGATCAATAACACCTATGTGCAGAATTCTATAACAACATAGTTAGGCAAGACCATTGAGATTCGTCACTACCGTTCAAGGAATGCCCTTGAGCATCACTCCTACCCTACTGAACCGATTTTTGGGACTCCGATCATCTCAGTCCATCTTCTGTTGCTACCCTCCAAGGAACCTGCCTTCGATGCCCCCTACTCTCATATTGACCTGAACACCTTATACAACTATTTCTTTGGGAGCCATGGACCCTGAAGGAGGACAGTTCCACTCCACCCGACTCCCGATTCAGGACTACGCTTCTATAGAGTATTGTCCGTTGCATCCTTCCTTTGTCCACTAGGGACACAGCCACCATGAACCCTTTCACACTTTTCTTCTCTATGCCCTTATCCACCATCTGGACATAGATATAGGCCTTCACCTCTTCCACTGTATCCTACATGCCTCTAGTGTATCCACTAAGGGCGGATCCGCACCCCTACTGCCACGTCATCACCTCTATCCTCCACCACCAGGCCGAAATATCGCTGACGGCGAGATTACCACGATGACCGAATTCGACGAGATAGGATTTAGAACTTTTCTTAGCCGGTATAGACGTCTCGGGCACCGGGGTTCTGACTTGGCGACGCCGACCAGCCACACAGGACATTGCCGACGAGGAGGTCGAGGTCGACGTTGCCGACTTAGCAGCAGAGGTAGATCAGCCCGCTCCACCGACCTGTCCGAGAGAGTTACACGACTCGAGACGCACGTCCAGAGCCTCAGAGAAGAAGTGGAAGCGTACCATATTGAAGACCAAGAGACAAACTTAGGCTACTACAACAACATTATGAGTACCCTCACAGCCGATAGAGAAGCCTGGAATGCACAGTACCATGAGATCATGGCACGATTTGATGCATGGCAGCCAGGCCCATTTGATCCTCCTGGTCCCTCCTCTTAGATGACTTGGACATGTACCCATTTGACTACCCCTACTGAGTAGGGTTGACCTCTGTTGACTTGTACTAGACTTCTACTTGAACTATGCTAATCTTAGCTTGGCTTGTTTATTTTTTTTGACTAAATTAAGTTAGGGTTGTGCTTAGTAGAATAGAATCAATTGGTTTTTGGATTTTCAATTTTAAATTGAACTTGAAATGTCTTTTAAAATGTTTTTTTTTAAATATTGCTTTAACTTTAAAAAGTTTTTTTCTCTTAGTTTTATTTCAAAAAACTACCCCTTTCAAAACTAGGGCTTTTTCGAAAATGGACTTAGCCTAGGCTCTAACCCTAGAATTGCATGCACCTATAGACTTAGAAGCCAGCATCTCACAAACACCTTAGGATACTTTTGATTGATAACCTAGAAAGGGTTGAGATGCTTAGGTCTTTGCCTCAATTCAAGATGCTTTAAGTCAGTGCATCGGCAGCAATTGGGGCACTAAACGAACAGCAATCAGGTCAAGTGTCAAGTTTAGACAATCTAACTTGAACAATGCACTTAACTTGACTAACTCTAGCAAAAGCTACTGTTTATAACAGTTAGTAAGTAGCTAAATGGGTTAGACAGGTCCCTAAAAGATTTAACCAGACTTAGGTCTTGCTTTGATTCAGTACAGCAAATGCTTTATTATTGCAAATATCCTTTTGTGCATTTTGTTTGATATATGTCAAAGGGGGAGAGTTGGAAAGGAAACAGGGAACAAAAATGTTTTTCCAAATTTCTATTATTTTTTTGCTCTGAATTGCTATTAAGTTTTTTTAAAAAATATTCTCTGAAAAGCTTTTTCTAAAGTCTGAAATTTTTTTTTCCAAATCCTGAAAATTTTCTAAATAAAAAATTTTTTTCCAAGTCTCAATTTTTTTAAAACTAAAAAAGTCTAAAGTTTAAAAAGTTTTCCTAAAACTCAAAATTTGCTAAAATGTGAAAACTTCTTCAAACTTAGAATATTTTTTTTGAAAAACTCAGTCAATACATAAAAAGTTTTTCGATAATAAAATTTTTCTAAGTACTTAAAGTAAAACCACCTACTTTTGAAAAACCTAGGGGGAGATTACTTCCAGGGGGAGGGAATCCAACTTAGGATTTTAATTTCAGCATTCTTTTTCCCTTAACCTTTTGAACTAGGTTGTCATATATCAAAAAGGGGGAGATTGTTGGTGCAGTATGCACCCAAGTCAAACCTGTGTTTTGATATTGGCAAAAAGGTTCAAAAGTTAAGGGTTAATGGTTGTCTAACGAGTTTCTTGAGTGTACAGGAAAAGCCCTAGTGAAGGAATGCTAGGCACTGGCGAAGGACTGCCAGACAGGACAAGCCCTAGCAAAGGACTGCTAGGCACTGGCGAAGGACTGCCAGACAGGACAAGCCCTAGCGAAGGAATGCTAGGCACTGGCGAAGGGCTGCCAGAAGAAAAAAACCTAGCGAAGGGCTGCTAGGCACCAAGCGAAGGGAAGCTCGGTAACTCAAGACCTGGCGAAGGACTGCCGGGCAAAAGTCCAACTGGAGGATCCGGTTGGCACCAGGTAAAACTCTCCCGAGAGGAGTAGGTGAGGACGCGTTCCCCTCGAGGGAACATTAGGCGTCGGTTCGACCTAGGGCTCCATTTTGGAGACCCAAAGTCAGAACCAAGACAGCTAAGGCTGTGAAAAATCAACTTAGTATTTGCTATTTTGGACTAACCCTGGATGCAGGACCGAAGGACTGTGTTTCTGCAGCTCAGAGGGCCTCAAAGGAGTGAGGCCGCAGCTGAGCAGGGCGCCCCGGATGTATCGGGCGCCCCAGAGTCAACCCAAAGTCAGCAGAGAAGTAAACCTCCAACAGCACCGCGTTGGGGGGCGCCCCGCGCATGTCGGGCGCCCCTCTTGTCGCGGGCGCCGCGCAAATCGGGCACCGCGCAGATCGGGCGCCCCGCGTGTCTCGGGCGCCCACTGTGCCACGCCACTGAAGGCGGCTGCAGCTCACCCTCGCGAAGCCTCGGTGATAAAATATGACCGGTCAATCGGGCGCCCCGTGCGCGTCGGGCGCCCCAGTCAACTGTTATCCCGAAGTCGAAGCGATCAGTCACGACCGAGAGCACGCCGGATCAGAAGCCACGTGGAGGGCGCCCCGAGCATGTCGGGCGCCCCCTGCCCTATATAAAGAGGGCCTCGACCCTCTTCAAGGTACAACAATTGCTTCGACGTTTCCACGCTCTTCTGCTCTCGTGCTCTGCTCCAGAAACTGCCCAACTTGAGCCGACGACGTCCCGCTGCCCCGAAATCATCGATCTACTCCGGACGTCGGTAAAAGAAGAGAAATTCTTTCCTGTATAAGTTTACTGCACTCACTCTATATTCAAATTGTAAACTGTTTTTGCGCCAAATATAGAATTGCCCAAAGTAAACGGTCAACGACCGTGGGCCTTGGAGTAGGAGTCGACCCAGGCTCCGAACCAAGTAAACCTGCTGTGTTTGCGTTGTTGTGTTCTCTTTTATTTCCGCTGCGCACCCGCTCTTTTAAATCCGAACGAATTGCGACATTCACCCCCCCCCTCTCTCGCATTTCTCGATCCAACAGAGAGCTCCTTCTTCTCACGTCCAACACCTCCTTCTACCTCCTACAGCTGCTGCCTGTTGAGGCAATCGGCCCTTTAAATGATTGGAAGATCATTGTTTTGATGTATGGGCGAATAAGTTTAAAGTTAGAGTGTTATGTTGTATTTGATTTGTGTGATTGAGTTTGCAGGACTTGGAGAATCACACTTGGTGGACCTATCCGAGGGACGAGAGCCGAGGGAGGAGAGCTTCAAGGGCAAGCCGGGAAGTGGACTTCAAAGGGCACACGTGAAGGGTGGCATGGAGGCAAGCCAAGGGAAGGCTTGCGTGCGCATCCGAGGGACGATAGCTAGAGGAAGAGGACTTCAAGGGGCGAGCCAAGGGAGCAGACCTGAAGGCACACGCGAAGGAGAGGGTTCAGAGTGGCTGGAGCTGAGCTGGGAGGCAGGGCAGTCGACTGGCCCTGAGGCAGTCGACTGCCAAAACCCACAGAGAGTTCGCAGCCTTGGACCAGTCGACTGGCCTTGGGGCAGTCGACTGGTATACCCCAAAACTAGCCGTTGGCTAGCTGTTTGCTAGCCGTTGGCCGTCATTTAATGCCGGGCCAGTCGACTGCCCTTCGGGCAGTCGACTGGTGGGCGCCTGGACAGACTGCGAATCTATCCTTTTCACCTATAAAAGGAGGCCTCGTTACACGTGTCTGTATAGTTCCGTACAGTAACGAAGTGCTGCCCAATTGTAGAGTGATCTTTTGCTTCCTCCACCATAATTCTACATCTGAAAAGAGGAAGCTACTGCTGTAAAAGATTCTCCACCTCAAGGAGACTTTTCGATAGTGAAAAGTGGTGCTCGCGGCGTGGATCCTTGGACTAGTCACCCATCTGGGTGGATACCAAGTAACTGAAAGTGTTAGCATTGTTTCTGTATTTCTTTTATATATTATTTCCGCTGCGCTAACAAGACTGCAGAGTTCAAGATCCGAAAAAGTGCATTCACCCCCCCCCTCTGCACGCCACATCGATCTAACAGTTGGTATCAGAGCCGGTGCATTTTGGAAGATCTAACAATCAACCAGAACATCTGAAATGGCGTTTCAAGAGGGATACTCCACCGCACGACCACCGTTCTTCGACGGCAACGACTTTGCGTACTGGAAATGTAGAATGCAATACTATCTTATGAATGACATAGAGACTTGGATAAGTGTTGCAGATGGCTTCGAGGCGCCCGTCGATGAAAAAGGAGACCCTACACCCATGAGAACATGGTCCAAAGAAGTGATGAAGAGGGCGCAATCAAATGTCAAGGCCACTACTACACTGTAGTGCGGGCTCTCTAAGGAGCAACTGAACAAAGTGGGGCCATTCAAGAGCGCCAAAGAGCTATGGGACAAATTAGTTGAACTGAACGAGGGGTCAAACGAGTCCAGAAGAGCCTAGAAGGACTTGTTGGTGGCCCAACTGCAATCACTCTCCAAGAAGAGCAACGAGACAGTCAGTCAGCTGCATGGAAGGGTAAAGGAAGTGATAAACGAGCTCCATGTAATTGGAGAGAAAATCAAAAATCGGGATATCGTCAGGTATGTCTTACAAGCCTTCCCGAGAACCACCCTGTGGGCATCCATGGTTGATGCTTACAAGGTATCGAGGGATTTATCCTTAGTCAAATTAGACGATTTATTTTGTGAATTTGAACTGCACGAGCAAGCTAATATTTCGGCAAAAGAGAAAGGTATTGCTTTTGTTGCAGAGAAAGAGAAGAAGAGGAGAAAGGAGAAGAAGAAGGTGATCTACTCATCATCCTCGGACTCGGAGGAGTCAAGCGCCTCCATGGACAGTGACCAAGAGGCCTTTATGGTAAGGAAATTTCGTAAGGCATTTAAAAGTTTTTCTAACAAATCATATGCTAGAAAAGGGGCCAAAGGTAAGGGTAAGGCCAAGGAGATCATATGCTACAACTGTCACCAAGAGGGACATATGAAGAACGAATGTCCCCAGTTGAAGAAGAGGGAGGACAAGAAAGAAGAGAAGAAGAAGAATGACAAGAAGAAGTCAAAGGGAAAGGAGAAGAGTGCCACGAACCTCAAGGCGACCTGGGATGATCCCTCATCCTCAGAAGAAGAAGAAGAGCAAGTCTCCCACTTCGCTCTTATGGCACAAGATGGTTCAGATTCTTCAGACGATGAACGGAGCTCAAGTAGTGAAGATGAGAGCTCCTCCACCTCATCATCATCAGAGTCAGAGGCTTCGGTAAGTGAGGTATACCACTTACCCTCTTCTACCTTAGTGAAAATTATTTCTAGCATGAACATGGATTTTGCTAGAAGTAGAATTAAGGATCTTAAGGAAGAAATTATCATGCTTAGAGTAGAAGCTATTAAACTTAAGGATTTGCATGCTAGCTCTACTTCTTCACATGTCTCATATACTAAAAATGAAAATAAGGAGTTAAGGAAACAAGTAGATGACCTCACAAAAGCCCTTAGGAAATTCCAAGTAGGATCAAGTAACCTTGATATGATCATAAACAGCCAAAGGGCTGTATATAACAAGGCCGGATTAGGTTATAGGCCTAAGACCAAGGAGGTAGCTTTTGTTTCACTTACCGGTAGGATTGGTGCATCTAGGAGATTAGAGGCTAGGGGAACCACCAAGAAGGCATGGGTACCTAAGCAATTTTTAAATGATGCTTATGGATCTAAGATTTGGGTACCAAAAGAGTATGTTTTCCGTGTTGTCTAGGTAAAGGTGAAGGAGGCCCCAACCTCGTGGATAGTAAATAGTGGATGCTCAAGACACATGACCGGGGATGTGAGCAAGTTCACCACTATTAGCTACCTAAGAGAAGGAACGGTCTCTTTTGGAAACAGTGGAAAGTTAAGGATCATTGGTAGGGGCACAATTGAGGTATCTCCTAATATTTCGATTCATAAGGTACTCTTGATTAAGGATATGAAGTTTAATTTATTAAGTGTAAGTCAATTATGTGATGCCGGGTTCAGATTAGAATTTCATGCTAAGAAATGTGTAATTAGACATAATGAATCAAACACTATCATATTAGAAGGGTTTAGAGAGGCAAACTTATATTATCTTGATCTATCTTATGCTACTAACAATGTTGTTAAGTGTCTCATGTCCAAAGAAGAAGAAGGGTGGTTATGGCACCGGAGACTTGGACACGTCAACATGAGAAACATTACAAGAGTGGCCAAGGAAGAATTGGTGAAGGGGCTCCCAATGATCAAGTACGAAAAGAACAAGTTATGTGATGCATGTCAAGAGGGTAAGCAAACCAAAGCATCACACAAAGGTAAAACCTTAAGTACCACTTCTTTGCCCTTAGAACTTTTACATATAGACTTGTTGATTGTCATAGTACTCCATCACTTGTAGGGAGTAAGTATTGCTTAGTGATAGTGGATGACTTTTCTAGGTTCACGTGGGTCCATTTCATGAAACATAAGGATGATACCCTAAATATATTTATAGGTTTTAGCAAAAGGGTAGAAAATGAAAAGAATACCAAAATAAACCGAATTAGAAGTGACCATGGTGGGGAGTTCCAAAACACTAACTTCACACAATTTTGTGTTGAAAATGGATACAAGCATGAGTTTTCATGCCCTAAGACTCCTCAACAAAATGGGGTAGTTGAGAGGAAAAACCGAGCCCTACAAGAAGCCGCTAGGACTATGCTTAATGCATACTCTCTTCCTAGCTACTTTTGGGCCGAAGCAATTAACACCGCTTGTTATATTTAAAACCGAGTATTGGTACACAGGTTTTTAGGAAAAACACCCTTTGAACTTTGGAATGGAAGGGTACCCCAAGTCCACTATTTTAGGGTCTTTGGATGTAAAGCTTACATCTTAAACACCAAAGACAACCTAAGAAAATTTGAATCAAAGGACGATGAAGGAATCTTAGTAGGGTATTGATAAGTACCATTTTTATTGATTATTTGAGTTGCTAAAATCCATGTTTGACCTATGTTTTTATTGCTTAATTGTGAAATTGCCCTAGGTTTTAGAACTTACCTTTATTTTGGAGTTAATTGCAAATTTGTATTAAATTGGATTATTTGGCCACTAAATTCTTGATATATTTTTGTAGGCATGAAGGGTTCATGGACTTGGGTCATATTGGGTCAAACTTGAGTCGGAAGTGGAACCGGATCGAATTATCAAGCTTACAATTAATCCGGGCCGTCCGATTCAAAAGCGGCTAGATCTGAGCCATCCGGGACAATCTGAAGCAATCCGAGCTAGGGTTAGGGTTGATCAAGCACTATGATCAAGATCTGAAAGTTTCATCCCAGTCAGAGCTAAATCAACCGTTGGATCAAGCTTGGAGGGCTCTAGATCATTCGTTCAAAGATTAAGTTGATCTGGACCATCCGTTGCAAATCTGGACGATCCGAGCTACCACAAGGCAGATCCTGACCCCTGATCATCATCATTAAAGTTTGGCTCAAATCAGAGCAAGATCAGCCGTTGGATTTTCTCAAATCAATCACAGCCGTCCATTCCTATGTATTTAATCTCATTTCCTGCGCAGCTCACCTTTGTCGCGTCTCCGCCGCAGTGTTCTTCTTCTTCAGCTAGTTTCTTCATTTTTCAGCAATTTCTTCATCAAAGGGGCGCGACCCCTCAATTTCTTCATTAGAACTAGTGCTAGGTCAGTGGAGAGAGTGCTCTGTGAAGTTTCCAGATCGGATTTTGCCCAAGATAGAGTTTCGTGAGGTTTCAGTGGCTCTGTCACTTGATTGCATCAATCTCAGTTGTTCACCATCTTCATTGCATCCGAGCTGACCAGAGGGGTTCCCTGGAAGGCTCGGGAGCATTCCCAAACCTTTATCGCAATCCACCACAGCGAGGTTGAAGCAATCGGTTGCTGTTTTCAGTTTGGGCATGGTTTGAATGGATTTGATCGCAGAGACGGATTTTCCATTGATTGCTGAGCTTGCGGCTCCGAGGCTCACTCTTGCTTGACGACCAAGAAGCATTCGAGCTAGGGAAGCATTGAGGAGTAGATTTCTTTAGCTAATTTCAGTTGTTTAGCTGTAAATTTCATTTTTGCCTCGTTTCTTACTGTTTCTAAATTTCAGATTGGTTAAGTTTGGTTTCTAAATTGTTACTTCTTTAATCAGTTTAGATCATGCAAGTTAATTAGATTTATGGTTTGTTAGTGCCCATTTGCTTTTAAATTCTAGTTTAATTCGTGTTTACTTATTGTGTATTCAGTTTATGTTCTGTTTTCATCCTGCGTATCAGATTTATTTTCCTGCGTATCAGTAACGTTACAATTAGTTCATTTTAGTTTCCATTCCTGAAGTAAACTAAGACCTTAGTGTGCTGTGCATTTGAATTCGGCTTGTGTTTAGTTTGGTTAATTCTAAGTTTTGATTTCATTGCTGCAGTTTTCAATTTCAGTTTCTGCGCAACTCATTTCTGAAACTCAGATTTATTTTCCTGTGTTCCAGCAATTAATTCCTGTCTTTGTCTTAAATAACAATTCAACTTGGAGTTGTACCAAGTTAAACTCAATTCTAAGTGAACTCTAGCACTTGGTATCAGCTCCATTCGCAATGAGTTTGTTACAGTTGTGAGCAGTTATTTCTGCATATAACAATGTTCTCGAATTTCAGCCTCATGTCTTGCATCGAATTTTTGCTGCATCCATAGTTTGATTCTGCAGAAATATGAATCATATTGGAAATGATCCATCTGATTTTTGAGCATTAGTTTTGTGTATCAATGAGTTGTTTCTGGATTAATACTTCTGCATTTTAAATTTCTGAACTCCATGTCTCATTTCCTGCTCTCCATTTCTTGCAGTCGACCTGTTTTGGCAGATAAGTTGATAACTGAACTTTTAATTCTGCATTCATTAGCTTGCTTGCATCCTATTTGTTTGCTTTATATTTCCTTGTTCTTCATTCAGCTGGTGTGTATCGATTTATATCTGATTTGCAGAATTTCATTTCTGCAGTTAGCAATTCTGAATTCTGTCAATGTTTCTGTTTTGCCCGGTCATGGAGTCTGAATCTTACAATTAGTCCTGCATTTCCCTGCATTTAAGCTGCTCTTTCCAAGATTGATGAATAGTTTTCACTGCTGAAACTGTTGGAAGTAGTTTTTTGGCACAAAAGTTTCAAGTTTTGGCACAAAGGGTTCCATTGCTTGCCAAGCTATTTTGGGGCACTGTTTTGCATTCCGAAATTAACTGTTTTCTTGTGTATTTATTGTGTTTGAAATCAATTTCATATGCATTTGATTATCTCTGAATTGTAACCTCAATTTGGCACATAAACATCTCAATTTGCATATCTAGTTTGTTTTATGGTTGCATGGTGTGTCAAGATAAAATTTCGGTTGAATGGTACTCCTTGGAGTTAAAAAGCAATTTGTCGTGTACATGCATTTAAGTTCAGAATCACTCCTTGAATTCGGCTAAGTGCCTTGCTTGATAAGTTTCTTATTGGTTGAGTCCATGAATTGTTCATTACTTGATTTACATTTGCTGGGTTAAGTTTCTCTCTGTCTTGGTGCTTTCATT